>VSMD01008890.1:0-82643 GCA_008750895.1 Mirza zaza | reverse complement strand
GAGTCTCACTTTCTTGCCCAGGCTAGAGTGAGTGCCATGGCGTCAGCCTAGCTCACAGCAACCTCAAACTCCTGGGCTCAAGCAATCCTGCTGCCTCAGCCTCCCAAGTAGCTGGGACTACAGGCATGTGCCACCATGCCCGGCTAATTTTTTCTATATATATTAGTTGGCCAATTAATTTCTTTCTATTTATAGTAGAGATGAGGTCTCGCTCTTGCTCAGGCTGGTCTCGAACTCCTGAGCTCAAACGATCCGCCCGCCTCGGCCTCCCAGAGAGCTAGGATTACAGGCTTGAGCCACCGCGCCCGGCCGAGAATCATGTTCTTATTTAGATCTGTGTCCAAACCTAGACAAGATAGAAACTATGAGGAATTTAAGGCAGCAAATACCCAATGAGATCCACCTCCAATGTTACCCTAGTTAAAGATTACTAGCTCTAGGGTTGACAAAGAAGCAAATTTCCATCTTATTTCAAGAAAGAGAAGGTTCTAATAATCAAATTCTAACAGTGATTGAGGCCAAGCAGGGACCCCTGTTAGGGGTCTGGGTTGGGGGCAAGCCCAATCATGGAAATAAAGGAAAACCTTGAGTCCCATCAGGGGAAGTTCAGAGCATCTGGCTGGTCTTAAAAAGTAAATGGGCAACCTGATGAGAACAGTGGCCCTCCAAGCAAGCCAGAGTCTGGAGGTATTTTAATTCTGTATAGAAACTAAAAGATGGCATCTTAGCTATGTTCTTGAGTTGTTTTCCAGAAATATACCACCTAATGAAAAATGCAGATAAGGGGGAACTGAAGAAATGAACACTAATCATCATTCTTTGTTCTAAACTTCACCCAGAAGGAAGGACTTGTCACACCCATCTTAACATCCCTTCCCGCTAATCCTAGATTCTCTGAATCCACCTGTGCTTCCCCCACTTCAGGATATCCTGTGTTTTTGAGTCAGGTCTGCCTGAAATGTACCCCTGTCTTTAAAACCCTGACTTACAAGCCATTGGAGAGTTTGAGTTTTAAGCATCAGCTGCTTGCTCTCCTTGCATGGCACCTTGCAACTCTCAATTCTAGTGTCTGGCTTGACTGAGCCAGATGAATGGATCTCAGCTTGTTTCTATAACATTATGTGGTATATATAAATATATATATATATGTTTTATTAGACTTAAAATTTTATTATAATTAGTGTCTATTTGGACAGCAGAGTTAAAAATATCTAGAAGACTGTTGCAAATGAGTAATCCATCATGAAATATCATCCCAGGCTAGTAAATGGACAATAGTGACAAATAACTTGAGAAGAATTATAAAGTGTGATTTTTTTTTCCTAGACTAGTTATTTGTCTAGTGGACAAAAACCATAGTAGACCAAAATGTTTGATCAGCCTGCTTTTAGATTAAGCTATTGAGGCTCAGAAAGAGATGCCCCAAGGGCTGGCATCTTGACATGCTGAGAGGTCTTAGAAGCTGTGTCAGAATCAAGGTCTCCCTAATCTTGTCTTGTTCCCCCTATAAGCACAGGAAGAGATGAGATCTTCTTTGGAATTCTTTATCTGACCAAGAAAGCTTTATTTCTAAGAGAAATGTAATTGTCTTACTTGCCCTTCTCCTTACAGATCTTATCAAATAACCAGGAAATATCTACCACAGAAGAAAGAAAGATACTAGGAGTCATCATCATGTCCAGACAGACATTTCATCTGCTCTTCCAAGGGCAGCTCCCAGAGAGTACCTAGGGGACTTTATCTACATAACAAGACAACTTTTGTTTCTGTGTAGCTCCACTTCTCACCTTCTCACAATGTTTGCCTCCCACCTCCCAGGTACATATACCTCTCCCCTGTGAAGAGAGTATTTAAGCATCAACTATCTGGTCTTTCTTTAATCTCATATTTTGTAAATCTCCTGTGCATCCATGTGCACATGAATAAATTTTGTATGCCTTTTCTCCTATTTATCTGCCTTAGTTAATTTTTAGTAAACATTTAGAGAGTAAGGAGGAAGTTTCCCTTTGCCCCTATAAAATCTAAACCTGCTTCATGTGGAAAGTCCCTGTTACACCACTTCACTGAAAACCTCCCGTATGCTTTACAGGTAGAAATAATTTCTACTGTTCCCCCCAGCATAGGCTATAGTTCCTTATTTACTATCTGACTGGCAATGGAGACAGATAGTTACAGAGGCTTCCATTTCTACAGTAGTTCTTATGCAAGACAAGTAACAAATTTTTGAGTTCTGTCAACTCACACATTTTTATTTTAAATATACTTTTGGAGACATGGGAAATAACCATTGGGTGGGTTTGTGGATACAACACATACACTGAAACATCAGCATGTGTCAGAACCTTATTGTCTGGCCCCTCCATATTCCCCCACTGGGGCTCCCAATGACTATTTTGGTCCCTAAATAGAATATCAGCCTAATTTCTGCATCCAGTAATGTTCAAAATGTTTGTGTATTTTCTTTTTCCAATATGCCCTTAACTGAGTATAGATCTCTTTAGGGAATGAATGTGGGAATTATTATAATGTCTTTCCCACAGGATACACAATGTCTTTTTCAGTTAATGGGTTCTTCATCTAAAAAGCTGGCCCCAATGTGGAAATTAATCCAGGAATTATGACTTGCTTGGGGATGGCTTCCTTCAACCTCTGAATGAGCCAGACTTGACTTCTTTTGATTCTATCTACCTTTTCCCTAAACCAGGGTTTCTCATCCTCAGAACTATGGAAATTGTGGACTGTGTATTCCTTTCTTGTGGGGGCCTGTTCTGTGTACTGTGGGATCTTTAGCAATATCCCAGGCCTCTGCTGCCTTGATGCCAGTAGTATCATTTTGCCAGTTGTGATAATCAAAAATATTCCCAGACATTGTCCAATATCCCCTAGAGTAAAATCCTCCAGATTAAGAACCACTTCCCTAGGAAATTCCAGTAATTTCAAGCATCTCTGTAAGTCTCACGGATATTCCTCAAATTATATCAGATCTTCTCAAATTGACTCTCTGATAATCCCACTTATTATGATCATTACACCTCCTGCCCACCACTCATTTCCTATTTTTCACAATTCTCTCCATTACTAATTACAATCCAAATACTTTCACAGCACTTCTTACCATCAGTATGGGTATGCAGAAGATGGCCACTGAGCTTCTGAGCAATGCTTGTGCATCGTTCATCGACATTTGGGTAAAAGTGAGTGTCCCTTAGTCCCTTCCATGGGATATACTCAGTTGGTGAGTTTTCCAGTCTGATGTTTATCCATATCAGCAGTCCTATGTCTGTTTTTCTATCTCATTACATCTCAGTTTTGGCATTTATATTTTATTTGTGTAGGCCTTCACCTTTCCAACTTTCAAAAAATAATCTTAGCAATATGTTAGCGCCATTTCCTGACACTTGGCCAGGATGTTAACTCCTGTATTATGGGACGGTGCTCCCATATCCATAAACTCTTCTTCTTCCAATTTTATATTCTCTCATCTTCTTCCTTTAACCCAGCCCCCTAAGAATCTAATTCTGACTCCTGTCAGTAAATGTTGACTGAGACTGGCAGTTAATTACAGGTACAGTTCCTTTGCTCTCATGGTAGGCCCTGTACTTCCCAGCTTGGTTAACCTGTAACTTAACTCTAATTATTGATCTTGTGGACTGAAGGGGTAGTGTGGGTAAATTCTGATTGGAATCAATGATTTCTTGCATGGCAGTACCCCTTACATTGATTTCAAGCAAGAGAGAAGCCCTAGCAATTATTGCAATTAACAGGGACTAGTGGGTCTTTTATATGGGTCCACAATCTTCACAAGTATCTGAGTATTCAATATTTTGGATTTTATTTACCCAGATAATCCTACAATATACCCCTGGGTCCCACTTCTCCCTAAACAGAACCCTTTTTTTAGAAAGCCAGATATTACAAGTTAGATTTGCTACTGTTGTCATTCATAAGTCCTGGTCTTGATCCTAAGCTTTTTCTGCCTTCCAACTGAAGGAAAAGAGAATTTCAGTATATACTACCAAGGAGGCCTTCTGCTTTCAATTGATGGTTAACTATTTTTAGCCTTTTATTTTCGTTATCCAATGCATCATAGCTCCTAGTAAGAACCATTTAACCCCAGTTTCCTAATATTATTACTTCTCCAGAATTCCTTAAACACTTGAGATATGCCTTCATAATGCATATGCCCAATCCTGGTTCATCATGACGAAGGGCTTAATAATTATACTGCTAGAGCATGCAAGGAACTGACGGTGCTCCACATTCTACCACTGGTGGAGTTCTCATTGTGCGCAGGCTGGTGGCTGATCCAGCTCCAAAATACCATATTCAAATAGTCTTTCTCTGCTACTCTTGGCATCAACTGTTCCCCAATAAAGGCGTGAAGCTGAGATTTGTGGGCAAAAGGCTAAGTGAGGAGTGCCTCTGGGATCAGTGACAGTAGGAGAGTGAACGAAGTAGGACAGGTAAGAGGTGTGTGCTGAACTGTGATGCAGTCACTGCAAAGCTTTCAGCTGGTTGATCAACTCTTACAGAGTTGTTTACTTAAAGCAAGTGAGGCAAGCCCTTAAATTCCTGCACTGACCCATCACTGGAGGCCTGCTCCTCATAAACGGGGCATAACATTGGCCAAGTCATTTCTCTACTGCAGACTACAATGTACAGAGAGAATAACTCAGTGCATATTTTTATGCTGCCAACACTTCCAGAACTGAGAGAATGAGCGTCTCAGTTTTGAAGTGGGGAGTGGCAACTCTGTGGTAGCCCACAAGATCCATTATGCTTCTTAAAACCAACGAAGGAAGATGTGATTGTAGACCTCTCTCATAGGCTTTGGTGAGCTAAATTGAGGATATTTTATTTACTTACTTATTTATTTATTTTGGCATTGGGAAGGAAGGGTTTCTTGGCATCTAGATAGATGCCTTCTTTTCTTAAGGGCTCAAGCTCAGCCCTGCTTAACAACAATCTGAATGACTCAAGAGTAGTGCCAGTGAGATCCTTGGCTATCTTTCTTCTCCCCATCATCTCCTTAGTTTTTTTTATTTACTTCATTCCAGAGATTGCAATTAATCAGTGATGTTTCTTTTGATGGGCGGTGTAACTAGTGATTTTCCTAAGTGGTGACTCAATAACTTTTTACTGTGAAGTGACACAAAAGGCAATCATGGGAGCTTGAGAAATTATAATCTGTATGATTGTGTCCCTGAGCATTTGCTACTATAAATAATATATGATACAGTATTCTCACATTGACTGTAAATTATTAAGTGATGTGTGATACTTCTGAAATTAAATGGCACTGCTAACTAGCTGCAATAGATACTGCACACACACACACACACACACACACTCTCTTGCCTGATAACAGGTAATATCTGCAGTAGGAGACAATGTAGCTTTAGTAGAAGGATTAAGATTTTTAAAAGTTTTCTATTTAATCTTATTTTATTAGAAACACTCTCTTTTTTAAAAGTGAAATTTCATTTAAATGGCATGTGTTACCATTTGCAATTTTATTCACACTTCTTGTCTGTACTGTGGAAATAAATGCCCATTTTCAGTTTCTTTTTTTAATTAATTTTCTTTTTAGAGACAGGGTCTCTCTGTCACCCAGGCTGGAGTGCAGCGGTGTGATCATAGCTCAAGGGATCTTCCTGCCTCTACCTCCTGGGTCACTGGGATTACAGGTGTGAGCCACCATGCTTGACTTCCATTTTCAGTTTCAATAGACACCAGTATTTTAAACCTGATCTGGAAAACACATGTTATATTGCATGCTATTGTTTCACATTTGTTCTGCCTTAGTGGGCCAGGTCAATCCTAGTTACTGATTTTGTTGTTGTTGTTTCCCTTCTCATTACTTATTTTTGATTAAGTCCACTTTTTTCTCCTCCTCCTGCCCCTTTATTCTCCCCTTTCTCAATAATCTTACTATTTGTCCATTTGCCTTATGAATTGACTAATAGATAAAAGTATATAACACATTTGTATCACTGTGGCAAAATTATTTATTAAAATGCTCTTGGCAATCAAAAAATTTTTAATCTCTTGTTCTAGCCTCACCAAGTACATAACTGAGAACAAGTCTTAAGAAATTATAAAAAGTGAAAAACTCAATATGCAATAGATGTCTTTTGTTTACTCTATATAAAACTGCTGAATTTTAATAAAAATTCAATATATTATAATTAGGAAACACTGTGGAATATTTTCTCACCTGAGAGATACTTGTATATTCTTAAGTCCCATTCACTGAAGCAACAATGAGAAGCAAATCATTCAGGCTCTCTGATATAAGGCCATCAGCACACAGTGTATCCTCTGTTTTATATATTTTTTACTTGACTCCTCCAAATTCCTATACTCTTCCCTGGAAAAATGTACCACCTACTGTTCCATACATATATTATTTTTATGAGATTTTTTATCACCACATTTGTTATAGTATTTTGAGAAAATTTTTGACAAATGGCATTTTGGCTTAAAACAGGGATGAAAAGTAGATGGGAATGGGAAAACCCATTGAAATGATGCTTTTCTGTAGATACACACACTGTACACTGGAAGGGCTGGAATACGTGAGTGGTGGAACAAATGAGAAAGCTCTGAGCCTGGCATGAGTAAAAGTTGGTTATAGTGGTTTTCCTAATTTTCTCCCATTGTATACTTCTGGGTTTGCTACTTGAGTCCTCTAACCCTCATTTTTTTTTTATCAGCTGAATATAAATAGGAATCCCTGTCTCATCTTCATATGTTATAGATTTATGACTTAGAAGTAGCAATTATAAAATTGTAGCCACAAGTAAAGTTCATGAGAAGAAACCAAGCTGTGTTTCAGAGCACAGTCTTCATTCAGAGACATACGTGAGTTTATATCCACTCTCTGTCACTTATCTTGGGCCATGACTTTTGGCACTTCCCTCCCACCCCTGGTGCTGGGGTGGTCCTCTAGGGATAGCTTGGCCCTGGGACAGGCTTGGAGCCTGAGTCTGTGGGGGTTAGCCTGGCGATGGGGTGGGCCCAAAGCCTGGGGTTGCTGAGGCCAGCAGGTGCAATGGCCAGTCTGGAACCTGGGCCACTGAGCTAAGTTCTGGTGGCGAGGCGGGCCTGGAGGCTCATTCCGTGGGTACTGATTTTGAGTGTGAGGCCATGGAGGCCTGGCCTGACTCAGGTTTTATTGGGATAGGCCCATGTTGGGGGTCTGAAACAAAGTCAGTGCTCAGTTCCTTCTCCTTCTTTCACCCAGAGGGCATCTTCCTGTAAGCTGTGCTGCCTCGTTGGGGTAGGGTGGCACGGATAATGTAAGAGTGTCCTCCAGCCCTCTTAATGTAACTTTTATTATTTCTGTGCTATACCCAAATGTCATAATCTCTCATCTCCTTCCCTTGGCTCTTGTGAAGGTATTTTTGTGTGTGGATAGCTGTTCACATTGATGTTTCTGTCAGGGGTGGAGGAAGATGATCACTGGAGAGTCCTATTCTACCATCTTATTCCTTAAATGGCCTTGGGAATTTTTATTAACTCCACCAAATTTGTGTTTTCCCTAAAGTAGGGATAATATGTTCTTCATTGTTTGTTCTAAGACTTGAATGACACAGTGCATGCAAAGCACTTAACTGAAGTGCTAGGATACAATGAGTGCTCAATAGGGATGATGGCAGTTGAAGAAGATGGTACTAGTGGGCTGTAATTTTAGATGATATTGACTTCCAGTAGATAATACGGGGACACCAGCAAGGGACAGAAGCACCTCATTTATGTAGTCTAGTGTACAAAGGATGCACATTTCAGTCATAGCCAACTTTATGTAAAAAAATATCCTCCGTTTGCCTTTATGTCTTAATTAAAATATAATTTGTTAATTAGGGCATGCATATCAAAAATAATATTCATAAAGCATATTTTTAAAACAAAATTTAAGAATAGGTCCATTTTTGTAAATCTTGAAATGTTATCAAACTTTCTCAAATTACCTGTTTTCAACTAAAGAATAAAGCCATAGCTCTTTTCACTCATCATTTCACTTCACATAAACATTCTGAGGTTTATTTCTGACTGTTCTTCACAGATGAGACCTCTTCAGAGATTGATCTCAAGGCAGGGAACTAGGAAAGTGGTAGAAAGTTACACTGCCTATTTTATGGGGCCACATGTTAGAGTTGTATTTAATTGTGTTGTATTTTGCATTAATATCACAAACCAAAGACATCCATTATATTTGAATTTGCTTCTGTGTCAACATCATAAATCCTGCCGTACTCTTTGCCCAGTAAGGAAAAAAAGACTATGTACTGGAGAAATCTTAGGTCCATAAAAGTCTCTGTAGAAAGTACATCACTTTATAAGTTAGAGCCAAGGATCTTTAAAAACCCTTACTTTAACTTATTGTTTTACTCAATGAGATGAATAGGAACAGATGTTGATACTCTTCGTATTTTATGACTTGCCACCCATGTTCACAAGTAAACAGAGAAATAAAACAAAAAATAATGTCATTGTACCTTACACATTAAAGAATATATACCTATAGATTCATATTCAGCTTATAAAAAGGAGAATGGCTAGAAGTTGGTGAATCAATACAGGGTAATTTAATGTGTAATAGCAAGTCAGTGGAAGAGACGATTTGGGGCAAAATTTGTTTTTCAGAATTTTTAACTAAATGCTACCCAGAAAATTAGTGTTTCTATATATGATGTTAACATAAGCAAGAATGCAAGATGCACACCATCATTTTTATAGGCTGAAAAGTTTTCATATAAATGGTTGTGAGGTGAGGATAAAATAGAGCCTGATACATGTGCAGTATCACCAGTTTCTAGCTAAACCTACATGCCATCTTTAGGTCTACCTCCAGAAGAGAAGAGGGGCAGTATGATGTTAACTGTGTGGATAATTGACTTTTGTAGATGATAGAATATTATCCGTGGCCCTTGATATGATTAAATGACCATGCAGGAGTCATATTTGTATTTTGTCTCCCAAGATGTTCTTAAATTTCAACTTTTCTCATACTTCTTATACAAAATTCATGTCAGTTCACCCGTAACTTCACAAATTAAAGGTTCCCTTTAGACATATTCACTAGCCAGATCTTATATACATCTCTATTTCCATAATTGCATTTTTTTTTTTTTGAGACAGAGTCTCACTCTGTTGCCCAGGCTAGAGTGCCATGACATACATATTGTTTTTTTAAATGAAATTGGGTATTTTCTACTGGGCAATGTATTTTTATTTTAACTGATGTAGCAAGAGGAAGTCTGAGATAGCATTAAAATGCATAGGGCCATTAGTGGGTTGGAATGACAAGAAAATGCTTAAAAATAATGGTGTATTTGCCAGCTTCTTTTCTAAATGCATTTTCTAACATTGGCCTAGGCTGTAATAAACATAGCATCCATCGAAGTTGAAATAATACTTTATAACTCTTGTAAATAATTTCGTCATGATTCAGGGAGGGGCTGGACATGTAAAGGATAGGCAGTACCAAGTGTACATCAAGTGCCTTGCATTGCCATTTCAATAAAAATCAGATGAATTTTGCTAAATTATTTCCCCTTTTTTGTAGTATTAGGTTCTTATTCTCAATTGCTTATTTTGCGTCTAAAATAGAGCTTAGGGGTAGACTGGATATTTTCTGTCTTCTCTTTTACACATCTTCCTTTAAGTTTGCACAGACATTTATGTTCTATGAGCATTTTGGACAGTTTTTCGCATGTGAATACATAGGAAAAGGTTAATTCTGTAGGCCTGGGCCGCTCAAATCCTGAATATTCCCAAGAAATGCTTGTTTTCAGGGCTGGCCATTGGTTAGATCCTGGGAACTGAGCTTCAGGAATTTTTCATTTGATAGGAATGCTTTTATAAGCCTGAGGCTTTGGGCCAAACTATGCCAGTATTTCCAGATAGTTTTACTAGGAATGTGATATATAGTGAGCACCTTCTTGTTCTCTGGGGTTATGAAGCTTGAGTAACTGAGGTCAGCTACGCAGGCACTGCATGCCTACATGACTGACTCCCAATTAAAAACCCTGGACATCTACACTAGGGAAAGATTTCCTGGTTGGAAACATTTCTCATGTGCTATCACATATTGTTGCTGCAGGAATTAAATGCATTTTATATAATTGCACTGAATGGGGATACTTGGAAGCTTACAACTGGTTTCCACCCATCTTTGCCTCATGCATTTTTCCCTTTGCTGATTTTAAGCTGTATCCTTTTTTTGCCCTTAAACAGTAAACATGAATATAACAACTTCTGAATCCCTTTAGGATCTCATCTAACCTGAGATGATAACTTTGAGCCCCTGACACAGTGGGCTATTTCCCAGTTTAAGTTGTAGTAGTGTGAATGCAATTTGGGCACTACAGGCTGTCAGTTTCTGATTTCTAGTCTTCTTTTATGCCTCCTATTCTTCTTCTTGTCTTCTTATCATTAGTTGGATAAGTCCTTTCTCAGATCCTTATTTTTCCATTGTTCTATTGTACTCTACTCCTATTCTGGTTAAATTAATAAAAGCTACAACAATAATTTTGAGAAAAAATATTAGAATCAATGGAATACCCCAAATTGGCCACTATTAAAAATCTCCATTTTTACCCCCCACTTCATGTTGCCTTTCTCCCTACTGGCTCTCTATCCTCACAAAATCAAATTCAAATCCCTTTGCTTGGCACTCAAGGCCACAAAAATATGGTTTTCCACCATCTGGTCTATTTCATTTATCACTACTTTATAATTATGACTCCTTCCGTGGATAAGCTTGATTTGTCCACTTTACCATTCCCAGGTTACATTCATTCATTAGTTCAGTTCTTAATGAAAATCATTTATTAAATAACTTCAGTATTCTGTAAACACAGTTAGACATTGTGGGTACACAAATGAAAAGACTGATATCTTTTCTGCTCTCATGAAGTTTACAGACATTGAATGAACATACAATTAACTCTTTACAATTATGGGGATATTTTAAAGGGGAAGCACAGCTTTGCTTAAGTCTCCTTACCAATACTTGTATTGTTTCTTTTCTTACCATCCAATATCCTCCCACCAACAGTAATGGAATTACCAGCTATTAATAGGTATGATGTTTGAAATTATTATAAGAAATGCTAAAAAATTCATACTTCTCTTGGCAGTATAATTTAGAGGGAGCTCTCATATATTCACCAAAGTGAGGGATAAACGGAAGGTCTTTTTAAAAGACACTGAAATCTTTTAAGACATCTTGTTCTCTGTGGGATCTCTCCTCCCAATTTTCTCCCATATCACATTAAACACAGCCTGAAACATACTCCTCATCCAATGACCCTCTTGGAAATAAGATAGTATAAACCATAATTGTTTGCTATCTGTATATTAACTAAAGCAAATACAAATGTACTTTATGATTTTTTTCATAGCTTTTGAAAGATGGTGCTATTTATATTGTTCTGTTGCTTGTGATAATCTAAATGCTCATACTTAGGTATATGGTTTACTTTCCATGTAAGATCAAAATTGTTGAATACATATAATTCTCCAAGTATAATTCTACTATAAACATACACACAGGTACACATACACACACATTGATACAATATGTTTAAACAATTCTTTCCTCTCCACTTATAAGAGGACCAATGCAACTATTTCATCATATCTCTCATTTGCTCCCCAAATTTGTTATATTTTATTAAATAAATATTGCCAGGATTTATAAAGTAAGATAGCCTTTGGTATTTTAGCAAGTTCTCTATGTAGTCTAGTTTAAGTTTTGTATAATTCAAAGATCAAGATAAGGTAAGACTAAATTGAAAATTCAAACTCTCAATCCCAATATCAAAATACAAAAGAGAACCTCAATTTTTTTTTCTCTCTTTAAATACAATAATCCCCCGACATCAGTAAAATGGTGATAGTAAATGGAAGGAACTTGTTACAGTTCATAAAGTTTTTTTAAAAAGTTCACCATTATTTACCTTTCACAGATGAGGAAACTAGGACTTCACTTGGTGGCACTGACTACTAAGCCTAAAGTCACAATGAAAGTAATTACAGTAGATCAGTGCTCCTAACTCCAACATTAGTGTCCCCCCCACATTGCAAAGCACTGCCTCTTCAGTGTTCCTTTCTCTTTCTCTCACTTTTTTTTTTTTTCCAGAGATAGTTCTCGCTCTGTCACCCACGCTAGAGTGCAGTGGTGTGATCATAGCTCACTACAATCTCAGGCTCCTGGGCTTGAGTGATTTTCCTGCCTCAGCCTCCCAAGTAGCTAGCTAGGGCCACAGGTGCATTCCACCATGCCTGGATAATTCTGTTTTTCTTTCAATTTTCTGTAGAGATGGAGTTTTGCTATGTTGCCCGGGCTTGTCTCGAACTCCTGGCCTCAAACAATCTCCCACCTTGGCCTCCCAAAGTGCTAGGATTATAGGTGTGAGCTACCACACCTGGCCTTTTGTCTTTCTTACAGGCTGTTCCATCTTTTTATTTCCTACCCTACTCTGATTATTTGTATTGATATACATATCACTTTAACTCTGTTTCAGGAATTTTGAGTAAAGGAACTATTGTCAATTTCTTATGAAATTTTCTCAGTGCATTGGGCAATTCTGTTAGTAAATATTGATGGGTTGACTATTTAAAATTCGTAGTTATTTCTTGTTTCAGGGACAGAGGTGGACATGGGGAATGTCTTATTTGTACTGTTTTCCTGAACTTACAGTCTGCACACTCTCTAAATGGCTTTTTCTCTTTTATGTGGAGTCTAATGTTCATTTTGCAAGTCGTCCCGAATATCTATAAATTGTTTTTCTCTGTCATGCTTTCTAATATAGTGCTTTCACATCAATAGTTGCAGAAACATTATGCAATTTTCAGGTGCATTGTTATCCCCCGATGGTGGGTCTTAGAAAGGAGAAACATATAATTACTCCTATTCTGGTGTAAATTTTCAAAATGATACACAATTAGTGAATTGATCTGGCAAACTCCCCTACGGAAATCCACTCCTCAGAGTGCTCATTATCTTTCCAGAATTCAGAACTGTTTTAGCTCCTTTTCTTACTAAATAGCAGCTCCCCTAGGGTTCAACTAATATGGTTTTTTCATTTCTAAATTGCTTTAGCAACAAGATTTGTGTATGATAACCACTGAAAGTCCAGCCCATCTCAGCAAGTAAAGGTTTACAATGTTATCTTGCCTGTTTTTGAAGGCAGAGAAATGGCATTTGCTGTTATAATTAAGGCACTGCAAGTTTCCTTCCTGTGACATGTTCTCATCCTTTATGGAAACTCTGTCCTTTATGTCCTTCTCATTCACTCACTGTTTTTATTTATTATCCTGATTTCTTTCTGCAATAAATATCTATTAAATGCTTCTTCTGTACTGTGAGCCATATCAACAAATAGAAATTTTTCAGTGATGCTCTTCCTTGCATTTTGACCTCACATTTATGCCAACACTTCTAGGTGTGTAAGGATTATAGGTTAAAGAGAATACATTAATATTTAATCTCAAATTAAATATGATGATAAGATAAAAATGTGGTTTTGGTCAAAATCTGCTGATGCAAGAAGGACCAAATGTGTATTACAAACTTTCTTCTCTGTAGTACAAAAAAGAAATATTTTGAAAATCCTTCACATTTCAGAGCAGTGGAAAGGATTAAATGTGCAAACCTTGATCCTGGGCTTTTAATGGCTAAATTAGCAAGTTACATTTTCCAGAGATTCAAAAATAAATAAATAAAAATAAAATAAACAAAAAACCCAAAAACAAATAAGAGGAATGGAGCTTTGGAAATCATTACTCTACCTACTAAAAGTTCCATGAGTGAGCAATCTATGCCCTTGTCCAACTAGAGCTCATCCTGGGAATATATGTTTTTGGAGTTGAGGAGGGAATTTATAGCATTACTAATATGTCTTAATTGGTCACATGAAAATGTCCCTGTGAAAACACAAAGAATCTACAGAATGCTAAGAAGATTTTTCAATAGCTAGAGTGTCTGAAGAAAAAGTTAAAAACAACCAACAACAAAAGTGATATGTGGATTGACATGAAATGTAACCTTGGAATAGAATGTTTCATAGGAAACCTGCCCTAGAAAGTCATAGGTGGATAATCACTTAAATACAGTACAGATATTACTATAATCTATATAATTTAATAATTATTTGTGTATATGTATATATTCACAACCATAGCTATTGTCAATATAAAGATCTTACACTTAGGTTGTGTTTAACCTTATTCATTATCATATAGAATCATAGCAGTTGAACTTAACAGTTTTGCAAGATGGAACAAATATTATCATAATTTCAATTTTATACAGGAAGAATTGAGATTTTGAGGAGAAAAAAATATTTACTAACAGTGAAGACAGGTCTTCAGAATTAAATCCTTCTATCTGGAAGTACTTTTCATACTGTAGCATGGTCATTGACTTCTACCTCTTGCCAATGGCTCTTGAAATGATGCTGCACCCTTAAGAATGTGTGTGGTGTGTTGGGGCAACTCGTCAGAGAGACTGTGAATGAAAAACCTTGTCATTTTGTCTTCGTAGCCTTTCAGGCTGTGTATATTAAACACTTCACATTATTATTATTTTAAAACATTTCACAAGTCAGTGTAGCCATCCATTTTAGTATTCGTTTGACATTTCCATGATTTTTGATCATTCTTGTGCTTAGCTATACAATGGAAAAAAATATCTACTACCTAATCTTAGAAGAGACTTTAGGTTTATAGTCTAAAACCTTTGAAAAACAGCTTTACTAATTCCTTCTAATATATATATATTTTTCCAAATTACTTGAACCAGTGTTGGAACTAATGGAACCACTCTATTGTGTGACATGGGATACTACAGCTCAGTTAAAAAATTGCTCAACATCTCTAAACATCAGGAAAATGCAAATCAAAACCACAATGACATATCACTTAACTCCAGTGAGAATGGCTTTTATCCAAAAGTCCCAAAACCACAAATGCTGGCATGGAAGTGGGAGAGATAGGAACAATCTTACACTGCTAGTGGTATTGCAAATTAGTTCAACCCCTATGGAAAGCAGTATGGATATACCTCAAAGAACTAAAAGTAGAACTACCATTTGATCCAGCAATCCCACTGCTAGGCATTTACCCAAAGGAAAAAAAGTCATTCTATAATAAAGACATCTGCACTAGAATGTTTATAGCAACACAATTCACAATCGCAAAGATGTGGAAACATCCCAAGTGCCCCTCAATACATGATTGGATTAATAAAATGTGCTGTATGTATACCACGGAGTACTACTTAACCATAAAAAATAATGGTGAATTATCACCATTGTATTATCCTGGATGGAGCTAGAGCCTATTCTTCAAAGTGAACTATCACATGAATAGAAAAATAAGCACCATATGTACTCACCATCAAATTGGTATTAACTGATCAACACTTAGGTGCACACATGGAAATAATATTCATTGGGTGCCGGTTAGGTGGGAAGAGGGTGGAGAGGGCATGCTTATATCTCTGGCTTGAGTAGTGCAAAGGCAATATATCTAACCAAAATGTCTGTAGTCTCATAATATTCTGAAATTTAAAAATAAATAAAATAAATACATATTTAAATTAAAAAAAGAATCATAACCTTGACCAAATGGGATTTATGCCAGGAATGCAAATCTGCTTTAACAACCAAAAATAAATTAAAGGTTCCCATCACTTCATAAGCTAACGAAGAAAAATCACATGGTCATATCAATAGATACAAAAAAAAAGGGATTTGGCAAAATCCAACACCTATTTATGGTAAAAGGTCTCGGTAAACTGGAATGAAGGTGAACATTTTCACCTTAATAAAGCATATTTACAAAAACCCTGCAGTTAATATTATACTTAATGGTGAGAAACTCAAAGTTTTTCCTCTAAAGTCTCATCTAAATACTATCTTCACAGGAATATCTAGACTAATGTTTGACCAAATATCTGAGTACCATTGCCTAGTCAAGCTGACAAATAAAATTAACTACAACACCGTAGGTACCAAAGAGAGAGAAAAGGATTTGGGGGTTAGTAAATAACAACGTGTCTAACTTAGATGCTTATTTCTCTATAATCCCCTGTTCATTCAAAAGCTCAGCCATTCTTTCCCTTTGGCTATTTTCTTCTGGCATATGAACATATTATGTTTCTATTTAAAAATAAGTTTCTTCATACACACATTCTGCTCCAGTATTTCTTTGTTTTCACTTTTTAGGTACCAGTAACATCAAGTCCATATTATGTACCTGGCACAGGCTGGTACAAAGTAAGCCTCCAACAATGGCTATTCTCCCTTCTTTTTGTTTTTAATCATTATAAAGATACCTTATATGTTCCTTCAGATTGTCATTCAGCTGTCTTGAAATCTTAGACTTTTATTTCTGCCCTTTATTGCTGACTGTTGCTTATGGTGGATTTTTTTTCAGTTGTTTGTTTTTAGTTCAGTTTTGGAATGATTCCTTTTATTGATGGGAATTTCTTACAGTCCAGGTTGTGGGAATATCAATCCAGAGTGCTTTTGCTAGGAGTCCCAGGAGTATCAACGATTTGCGAAAACTATTTTTGTTTGTGATTTTTTTGTTCAAGGCATTAGAGTAAATTTAAATCCCTATTTGTATAACATTTAGACATCTCTCCCAGAAACTAGACAAGGTCATGGGAGTGGAAACAGAGACCTCTATAAAGCAAGCATTATTGGGAAGCATCTGGGGTGAAACATTGCACCCGTCACCATAGAAGAGCGCATCTTCTAAGTCAGTGGTATCTCTAAGTCAGTGGTTCACAAACCTAGCTGCACATTAGAATCACCTGGGAAGCTTACAAACAAATCCATAACAGAGGAACAAAAAACAAGGATACCCAGGCCATTTCTGGCAGACTAATTAAATCAGAATCTCTGTCTGCATTAATCTTTATTTACAACTCCACAGGCAATTCCGATGTGCAGCCAGGTTTGAGAACCACTATTGAAGGTGACCTTCTCTGAGAATTTAGAATCATAATGTTTCCTGTTTTTGTGTTTGAAACTGTGGTTGAGGAGGCACTGGATGATCTGTTGCTCCATAATTGCTCACAATATTAAAACATTTAAGAGGCAGAGGCTATAATCTGTACAGTCCAACACAGTAGCCACTCACATGTGGCTATTTTAATTCGACTTTAATTACTTATTAAGAAATCAGTTCCTCACATTAGCCACATTTCAGGGGCATAATAGACACATGTCACTAGGGTTAACCATATTTGAGGGTACAGATATAGAATGTCTATCCATCATTGCAGAAAGTTCTATGGAACAGTGTTGAACGAGAATATTTTTTTTTGAGGCAGTCAGCTCTGTTATTCTGGAAAGTTATCCAAAGGACCTTTTTGTTAATTCTTAAATATAATTTTTGAACAAAATCATAATTACATCATTTGAGACGAAAGTGTTAGCTTATTTCCCTTATCATAGAACAGTTACATAGAAATTTACATATGTTTATGCCAAGATAGCATCACATCGAAATTTTTCATTTTACAGTTATGCAACCCAAGAATCAAAGAGGTTTAGCAGCTTCGCTGAACCACCTAGCTAGTTCAAATAAGAAGAGGTAAATTTCAATGGAGAGAAACTAACTCAGAGATGGGCCTTCTGTTCCACGGAGGAATCAGGGACAGGTAAGTTATCTAATACGGGCAAGCACAGTTGCAAAGAACCTGGTGCTGAGGCACTAAGGGACTGCTTTTGCGCCTTTACAACCCCAGCATGATTTCAATTATGTGTAGATGCAGGAACTATGGAGAACAAGGTGGCATCAAAAATCCTGTCTGTGCTCACAGCTAGAGTAGGATCCTCAGGAGTCTCTGCCTTAAATTAGCTCTGTATTTCCAGAACTGGATCACAGACAACCCTGGTGGACTATAATATTTAGCATTGCAATAAATCAGTGCTTCCTCTCTGTTCCTTCAGCCGCCACAGCTTCCACCGACTGAAACAGCCCAAGATGTTTATATTCCATTCCAAATGTACATGGTTTTACACAGCTCATAGTTATGAGAATGTCTTTGGATAGTTGTAGGGTTATTCATCAAGTAGAAGAAGTTCAATTCTGTTTGGTAATTATTATCACAGAAATTCAAGTAAATGCCAGCATGGAGTTTTTAAAATATACTTCTTAGGAACACTCTCTCTTCAATTACCTGAGTCTTAGGCAAAACCATTTCTATTGTAATTCACATTTTTTATTAACTTTGACTCTTCAATGATTTGTTTGAAAAAGCTCACTGCAGAGACATTTAATTTAATAGGTGTACCACACACACATACTCACTCTTTTACATATTCATTTCTCCATTAAGATAAAGAATGGATTAGTATTATAGTATTCATCAATAGGAAAATATTCAAAATTTTTAAAAACTCAGTAAGTCTGGTAACTGATTTTTCAAATTTTATGTCAAAGAGTGGGCAGCCGTTAATCTATTGAACTAAATCCTGTATTATCTGTCTATCTAGATTTGATTTGATTTGCTTTTGAGGGTGAGAGAGCCTTTCCTATCTAGCTCAAGACATTTTTTGGATGCTATGAGCCCCAGAATCACTTTTAGAAATAAACTTACTTTCAGGAAGGCTACAGGATTAGCACAGAAAAACATCAATGACTTTCACTCTCGACCGTTTTTTAGACAAGAAGATGGAGACTTTGACATAAACTAGACTGAAAATGATTCCACTGAGTCTCTAACAGTTTAGCACAAACCTATTGGTTGAGAATAACATGCCATAGTTTTCATGCAAACACACTTTCCCGAATAATGTTCTCAGAAAACATTGGGTAAAATAGATTATTTGAAATATATGCTTTAACCATTTCTATATGAGTGAGGAAAGCAAAGAGCCCAGACTTGGGGTAGAAGAGGGGAGTTGCATGGATAAGAACATAAACTTCAAAAATAAAGAGCAAGAAGAGAGAGAGAGAGAGAGAGAGAGAGAGAGAGAGAGAGAGAGAGAGAATTTGTAGTCAAGGTAATACAGAAACTAGCTATAAGTTAACCACATATTTGGAGGTAAAAGGAAAAATTGGGGTATTCTAAATTTGCTGCTCACCACTATTTGACAAATGTACTGTCCATTTTATGTTGTATATGTAGATACTTGCTCACCTACTATGAAATGATAGAATCAGAAAGCATGCATAAAAAATGTTGCAAAGTAAGCAAGAAAAAAGTAAAATAGTCTATTGTCATTATAAGAGAATATTAGAGGAACACTGAGTTGTTCAGCAAAGAGAGCAAAATGAGGGTCTTGAATAGTGAATTAGGGACTACTAGGTTCTTGACAATGCCATCAATGTTGGCAATACTCATTGACCTTTAGCTTCCAGAACTCACTACTCAACCATCTGCGAAGTTCATAAGAAGCTAGTTTTCCTGATCTTAGTTCCTCATTTTTTAAATTCCTAGTACATAGAATAAAAACCAGAGTTATAATAGGTCACGATAAGCTAGAAAATATATGAGAAAAGTGAAATGTAAATACTTATTATTTTAATCAGTGCTACTCTCACCCATATACATTCTAATCCTTCCTTGTAGATGTATTTCTGTTTTCACTTTACCCATAAGAACACTTTTCCCCCATTTGTGCTCATCGTGTTATCCTATTCTCTGACTTCATGATTCTTATATGAACAACATATTTTGGTATTTAGTTATATGATATCACAGATGAAATTTACCTCAATAATGAAAAAAGGACTCAACAACTATGTGCTATACAAGTATATTAATTAATCTAGGATTTGTAATATTTAAAGACAGTTTGTAAATATGTTTAATAATTGAGAAATAACTGTATCAGTTGATTTCTTTACTTATAATTGCAGTGTTTCCTTGGTTTGGATGTATATTTATTTATTTGTGAATGGATGAATGAATGAATGAATGACAGGGTCTCACCCTGTTGCCCTGGCTAGAGTGCAGTGGTGTCATATAGCTCACTACGATGACAAATTCCTGGGCTCAAGTGGTTTTTCTACCATACCCTCCCTAATAACTGGGACTACAGGTATACACGGTTAATTTTTCTATTTTTAGTAGAGATGGCAGGTGGAAGGTGGGGGCCTCACTCTTGATCAGGAGGGTCTCTAACTCCTGACCTCAAGCAATTCCCCCACGCGGGCCTCACGAAATGCTAGGATTACAGGCATGAGCCACTGTGCCTGGTCTGGATGTGCTTTTAGATGTCAGCAGACTAATCCTACTATAAGCCCATTAAAAATACAAAGATGGTGCCACCAATGGGGAAAAGAGTACAATGTTTTGCCCAGTCATTACTAACATGCACAGGTAAGGAAAGAAATGCCAACAGCTGACTATTTTTGCAATTTTTACTGAGTTTAACTGTTCCTGCCAGTGGAGGGCCAATTCTGAGTATACAACTCTATTGACATTTTGGACTGGATAATGTTTTGTTAAAGGGAGCCGTTCTGTGCACTGTAGGATGTTTAGCAGAATCTATGGCCCCTACCAACTAGATGCCAATAGCAACAAGGGGAACCAAATGCAAGTTCCCCACTAGTCAAATATCCATTAGAAGAAGGATGGGCAAAAGTGCCTCTGGCTGGGAACTACTAGTCTAGAGTAAAATCCTTGCAAGTTTAAAGCAGAGTTATCCAAATGATGATGGTATCTAAATTGTTACCAACCTGTGGCAAAAAGTAAGATAAATTAAGGACAAGGTTGGAAGAAGTTTTTATTGTGATCATTGTTAATGATCCCTTTTATACAAATTCAAAGGACTTTTCATTATTTAATAAAAGGCATTTGAACACTTTTATTTAACTATGGTAATTGCATGTGGCATTTTCATTACTCTTTATTTTGTTTTAATGTTCTTGACCGCTCTCTATCAAGTCCTCAAAAGTTATTTTGAAAATTTTTGCCTGGTAAAAAAAAAAATCTGAAAATTGAGACTCACTACTTTAGACCATAGCAAGTGACTTTTTCTCCTTTAGTCAGATATGAATGGTATCATTCTGGGATCTATACTGACCTAATTGTTATGTAAATAACCCAAAGTAGGTAGCCACTTGCAAGAACCAAGATGAGACAAAAAATAAAGGAAAATAGTTTCATTTTATTAATTGTTATAAACTGGTAGCCTACAGTCTGTATGTTGCCCACAGGTGTACTGCATGGCCCACAGGTATACTATGTGAAACAGCATGGTTCTTTTAAAGGTGTGCTCTAATTGCCAATATCTTATAAATATAAGTTTACATTAAAACCTGTGTATCTTGCTTCCCTTTAATAATGCTGAACCCACATTCCTACATGGGCAAAAGCAATGGGAACCCCGTACAATTCAGTATGCATTCACCATTGGGCCAATTGCTCCTCATTTTCTATCAGCTCTTATATTGGTCCCACTTGACTCATTTGTTTTATTCTTGTGGCCTTCTGTCTTTACATAAGCTGGAATGAGACAGTGTGACCAAAAGAAAAATTATCTAAAAAAAGATACCTCTACTTCATTCTTTTTCAATGCTTTTTTAGCTAGTCTTATAAACACATCGATGGTGAAAAATAGTTCATTTAAAGGAAAAAAAAAAAAGAAATCAAACCAATTGCTTTGGAGTTTTCTGTATATTTATTTATTTTTTATCTGACGTTCTGAAGTTGAATTTAGGACAAAAGGAAAAAAATCTTTTATTTTTAGCTCTGTAATTCAACTAGATTTTCAATATATTTTTTTCTTCCACCTTATACCTAAAGGTCTTATCTACTTCCATCGATAATAGTAGGTCACCCAGGAAGCAAGTGCCTTTCACAGTAATGGCTGAGGGGTTTGGGAGGATCTTAGGATTTAGCAGAAGATAGATGCTATATAAATTAAAAACAAAAGTCTCAGCAGTTAATGCTAAGAAATTCTTCCTCCAATACCAAAAATTACTCCCATAGAGAGTTATTTATTTTGAACCTTTCTACATTTGTCTGGAAAAGCTTGGAAATCTCTCCTGATTGTTTAAAAATACATGAATGGATGCATATAGAGGATGGCTAATAAAAAGCCATGTTACTGAGAGTTCCGATGAATGGAGAAGTAAATTAGCTCCAGAAATGGGATCAAGAGTCACAATAAAAAAAAAAAAAAAAAAAAAAGAAAGTCTCACCTCTCCTTGATGATTTTGTATGTGTTCTATTTCTTTTAACTAAGACGTGAACAAGAAATAGAACACTAAACTAAAAAAAAAAAAATCCTGAGCGGATTAATTCACATAACTCTGAACAAAATGTTTTATATCCTGAACCATTGTCTCTTTTAAATTTATCTTTTGTACCATAGGTGGCATTTCCTTTCTAATTTCTTTATTTCTCTTATATGTAATGGACTTTTTTCCCATTTTAATTATCTTTTCAATGTGTCTTTTCATGTTCCCTCTTTTATTAGTGTAATAACTATTAATAAATTAATATAAATTAATAAATATTAGCATAATACATTAATCACTTTTATGGGAAAAAAATGCCTTGAAAATAAATAGACCAATATTGATTAGCCACATTTTATCTCCAACGCAGATCAATATTTTGGTCTATCACCCAAATCTAACTTCTTTTTTTTTCCATTGTTCCCCACCCTCAGCCCAATTTATTTTTTATTCCTTATAGGGGTCTTTGAGATTGAAAAGATCTGTTTCCTAGAACTAATTCTGCCTTTATAAAAGCTGGATCATGTCTCTAAGCCTCAGTTTCCTCATCTGTAATCCCCAAGTTATGTTCCATAACTGATTTTCTATGCCTCTCTAGGACCATACACCTGTGGATTCAGATGTTTCCCATACACCCATAATTCACCAGTTTAGTAAACTTGAGCAGGATCTTGGCCTAAGCAAAAGGAGAACCTGTATTATTCTTTGCCAAGGGGATTATTAAAGTGAGCAGAAGTCACTTTAAGTTTATATGATACATAATCTTTGTTATTTCTGCCTTTCTTATTAGGACATTGATACTTTTATTTATCAGTTCATTTTTTTGAGAATCCATTCCATAAATGCCTGCTACTTACTAGACACATTGTTAGGTGCCATGGATTCAAAAACAATGGTAGAAACAGACCTTCTATTTATTTATTTATCTTAAACACTAGGTTGAATGAAACAGACCTGTCAAACAAACCTTGCCAGTATTCCATAGTAATTAAACAATAAGATTGGAATATCACATTTTTCCATACATTACTTGAAATGAAGGAGACATGATCCCAGAATATGAGGAGGCCAACTTTAACAAGTTTCAAAAGTTGGTATACATGGGGATAAAGTAAATCCTATTTTATAGAAAGGTGGGAGTGGAGGAAACTTCAGATTTTTTTTTTCTCTAAAATATAAGAAAATGTGAAGTGAATTACCATATGAAAATATAGTATGAATATTTAGTAGTTAGAAGAGTAGGGTGAATATTCCTAATCTGGAAAGATAACTCCATGGAAAGCAACTAAAGCTTTCTTAACACTGTTTCCTTATGCCTTCATCATAAGTATTTCCTGAGTTGGAGGGCATACGAAGCTTAGTCTTACAGCCATTTCTGATGGCCGCGTATACTTTCATGGCCTCATTCCCCTACATTTTCCACTTATATTGATGTTCCTGCCATTGCAAACCTTTCCTATTCCCAAATACAGATTGCTCTCTCTTGACTCTTTATCTTTGTAACTTTTCTGCCATATGCCCAAAATATCTGTTTTCTTTTGTCTCCTGGGAGATACACAACTCATTTATTAACATAGTCTTAAATTTTCATTTAGGAAATTTTCATTGGCCTGTCAGTCTAAGTAAATTTCATCATTTGCATATAACAATTACATGTAATACACTGTATTATATTTCATTGCTTACATTATTGTTATTTGTTAGTAGGCTTTTAACCTCCTTCAATCTTAAAACTATGTCAAATTCACATTAACAATGTAGAACTTACATAAACTCTGTCAGAATATATGAATATGTGTGTGAATGAAATGAACAAATGAATGGGCAAATTAATGCTATGTCTGTTAGAAAATCCACTTGATTTTGCTGAATGAATTAACAGCCCAGATGAGAAGACAATATAAATCAAACTTACTTGTTTTATAGACTATTTGATAAATCAATCAATTCCTTTGTAGGGCTTTTCCACTGAAAATAGGAATTATATCAGCTTTATGGAGAAGGATCCTCATTCCAAACTCAGGAGAAAAATAGTTCCTTGTGTTGGATTTGGGATTGGTAAATATTGAGTAACAGATAAACAAATAGCCAATTCTTCTTTAGTTTAATTGAATTAAAATTATTTCTTGCCTCATGTAGTTGAGGCTTACTGCTTAGATTTTTATAATAAGACTAGTTCTCTTTCCATAATCCTGTAAATACTCGAGTTTATTTTTAGCTGGCAGTTTACTAATCTCAAAAAACATCTAGGGAGAATGAAAAAAATGGTTTCTACTATGGGAATGATATCTCTTGGCATTCCTAACTTTTGTTATAAAGCGGAACTGTAATGTTAATGCTTAATACAAAAAACCAGAATTTTTGCATTTAACAGCATCTAGAGGTCTTTTAGCTGTCACTTAGCAAAACCTAAACATTTTACACAGCATGATTTTAGAAAATTTTGACCTTTTTAGATTTTATTTTATTTTAAAAAAAATTTTTGTTCCAAATGCCAGGAACCATCAAGGCACTTGTCTTAAAGGAAAAGGTCACCCCCAAGAAGAAAGTTAGTCCTGGGATGAAAGACAGTGTTTCTCTGTTGTCTAATCCAGGATGTCAGGCATTAATTGCAGAGTGCCTGAAATGATAGCTTACTTCTGCACTGGTCCTAAATTCACAAGAATGTTTCAGGAACTTCTGCAGCTATTTTCAACGTAAATCTGGTGAAATGTGACAATTATCCAAATCCAACTGTCATGGTAAATGCAAGTCAGTATCTTAAAGTGCATAGCTCTTTGTGAAAGCCAGTTATATATACTCCAATAGAGTTAGTCCTTATTTGACAGTACTTCATTACTGGCCTAGGTTGTCACTATGGGGGGGACCATTATGAACTAATTGCCAGGTAGGAGTATAGTTTTTGCTTATAACAATGTATTCTTGCTTTCATATCAGTCTTAATGCAATTATGTGATAGGGTAAATACATAAAAGCACAGTTTGTTGCAATGAAATAGAATCACGTTCAAGACTTCTTAAAAGTTGATTCTAAAGTAAATGAGGCCACACTATGTAAATATCATGGAATTATTATAAGCATTATAAAATGCTATAGTTGTGATAGACCTTCTGATATATTGTTAAAGAGCAGTTTTGTTTTGAAGAACAAAGCATGAAGACAAAACGAAGCTGAAGCTAAGCACCTTGCCCAGGAATTGCAGCTCATGACTCACAAACTCAGGGATAGGACCCTCTTTTAGTATCTCCTCTCCAGAGCATTCTGTGTTCAAGCAGTTTGTACCTAGGAGATAAACTACACTTTGAACTTTGCTATTTTTATGAATTGTAATGATCAATAATTCTCAGGAAAAGTCACTGTCAAGCCAATTTATAAGTCTAGGCATTGTAATATTACAAGAGCAATGTTACCAGAGAAATTAATATTGTAAGATAAAGTTTATGATCTAGGTCTTGTGTTTGAGATGTAAATAACCTATGATTTGTAATCTCAGAATATGTACTATTTTACTAAATCCATGATGTTAGATTTAGAAAGTAAGATATCAGTAAGTAGAGCCCCTTAATATCTTATTTGCAATGGACTCTATAGTCAAATATATGGCAAAAATAAAGTCTGGAAGATTAAGAAATGGTGTGCAATAGCCACTGGAATGTTCCTATTCAGTAATAAAGGAACGGATGAACCTGCAGAGCATAGTCAGTAGTCATCTCAGTTGCCTGAACTATCAAATTGGGTGAAAATAGGAAATTGCTGATAAAACATTACTCCTGCCTTCTACCAAAGCTACCTGCCCACCAAGCTTCAAAGCCCTCATGCACAACAGCAATGACTTCCCTTCTCTTCTGCCTTCCAACTCTTGTGCAAGTGGCTCTCATTGGTGCAGTCTAAACCAGAGCACTACTGGGAAAAGGAGTGTGAGAAATGAGTTTTCTAGCCTCTGCAATACAGAGAAGACTAAAAAAGTTAGGTGGAAGAATGCTTAGATACCAACAGACAGAACAGCATGGCTTTTGTCCTAAAGAAAACATAACTCAGGGTAAGCATTTGTATGCTTTATTAGCTTTGTCCCACTATTTTGGGAAGGTTTCTATCCACAAATAGAATTCAGTCTAATATTGTCAGAAATTGATTTGGTTGATTTCTACAAAGATCTTCATTTTGGCTTTATTACTTTCTCTTTTAGACATGTGGCACGAGCATGGGCAAAGACAGGTAATTGCACTGGTTATTGGAATCAATTTATTTCTTATTTGTGAAGACAATAGTTTAGGATTGAATAAATTTTACCTTTTAAAGTGTTCTGGCTAAGGGATTTTTATGTTGTGACTTTATTTTAGAACAGTTAGACTGGTCTGGGGAACTGGAAAAATACAACATTCTTTGGAAATGTAACTGTTAGTCAAAGCCATGATTGGTAATGTGCCTATTTTATAGCAACACTCAAAGGTCACTCCACAGCAATAGTCTTTTAAGTAAGGTTCCAGGGACAGTAACATCAGTATCAGATGAAAATATGTTAGAAATGCAAGTTCTCAGGTCACATCCCACAATTAACAAACTAGGTCTCTGGGTTTGGACCCAGATATCTGTCCATTAAAAAGCTCTCCAAATAATTTCAAGTCAAGATAAATTTGACAACTGTGGCCTACATTATAAGGAACTGGGAACATTGCTTCAATAGCTGCATTTGAGAGAATAGGCCATTGATATTGCCAAGTTTGCTATGAGCATTGTGAAGGTGACTATGGAGAGGATGTTACAATGAATCAAACTATAAACCATTAGCGCAATCACAACAAAGGGACTCTACTAATATCCTTCATTTTTTCTCTTTCTCTTTTTCTACTGTCTCTCAATCCTCTGATGCCAGCACTTACATTGAGGTAATTTTAGTGATTGATGTTTTCCAACTACCTGTCCTTGATATATTTCCTGAGCTAAAGTTCCAGGGCATAGGGCTATGTAGTGAGGGTAAGGATACAGTGTGATATGTTTGAGTTCTATACAACTGAGGATAGTCACTAGGAGACAGTTGTCCATAGGCCTCTCACAATTCTGGACATTTCACAAGCAGAGAAATTGACTTTATTTTTTCTGGACTATTTTTTCAAAGATGTTTGTATCCTGAAGTCTTGGGGAATATAGTGTCTCCCTCTAGATCAAAAGGCAGGTTTTCTTACAGTCTTCAATGAAACAAATGGTGTCTCTCTCCAGAAAAAATGGCAGGCAAGCTTATTCTCCTTTTTTATGAATTGAGTTCCCCAAATTTATGAGTCCTCTCTTGTAACGCATTATATGATATGTACAGGTGTTACCTAACCATTTCCCTATTTCTTTGTGGGAATTGAGATTCAAAGAACTGATGCACATGCTGAGAACTCTGGCTATTGGTATTGCTCTGAGTAGTAAACCACCCTCCACCTCTAACCCATGAGTCTATTATCTACTTCCAGCCTTGTGAAACTGTGGCAAGATAACTATTTAGCTTTCAATCAGTTTAAAACTCTTAACAGTACTCAGAAATGTTCTCTTATTTCAATATTCATACAGACCAGTGACTACTTTGTGCCTCCCCAGCCCCCCCCCCTCCTTTGAATAAGAGTGTCTAGGGCTCATTGCTCATTGCATCACTGTACTTTAGGTGGTGGGGACAAATAACATGTCTATTTATTTCCCAGGTCTTTACACACACACACACACACACAAGGAATGCAAGGTGCTGCACCTGACAAAATACACCTGAGAAGCTCCATATTCACCTGGACCTAAATGAATGAGCATAATTCTGGAATGGCACCTTGGCTCTGATGCCCAAAGGGATGAGATTAGGGGGTGGGCTATCTCGGAAGGGGATGGATGTGTCCCGTACATGGGAGGGTTGAGATTTGTTGTGACTAGAGTGCAGAGTCTCACAGGGTTTATTTTCCTAAAATACATGCCACAATACCTTCCATCCCACATGCTCCTACAGACTCTTGCCTGAAGGTGATCAGACCCAAGGATATTATTATTAAAAGCTCCTAATGGTTTTATTTTCAGACCTATACCTGCAGAGCCAATGATCCAAATTCTTCTTACATATATATTTGTAATAGATCCAATACAGTTTTGTCTTCAAAAATGAACAAAACTCTATTCCCATCAGGGTGAATACAGGTCCTTAGATCATTATTTAGAAATGCCAATTTTATATTTGCATTTAGCAACCATTTAATTAGCTTCAGTGATTGAAATAGTGAAAACATGTTCTGCCATCATAGTCAATATTAGGAAACTATAACAAAGAGTTAAACATGCCTTATTTAAAGAGCTGGGGTTTGAATTCCATAAATATGTAAGCAACTGCTATTAATAAGAGCTCTATGAGAAGCAAGATCAACATTGGCTGGAATTGTCTGAGGAGATATCACTTGAGGAGCGGAGATTAGGCAAGGTCTTCGGTGATGGATTGGTTTGAACAGCTTTCTCACTGGTAAATTTGTAAGGCACTTCTTAATCCTCATACATTGCAGCATATTGATTATAAAGGAGTAATCTGTTTTCTTTCATACTTTAACATCCGCCATCCATCTATGCTTTGAGGCACTTTCAGCCCAAACATGGCTGCAAAATGGAAAATTTACCCTCAGACCCCACTTTTCCTCAGTGCCTATTCCCATCTCTTTGCTATCACTAAACAGCAGTAAGCAGGCCTTTCTTATTTGCTAGATTTATATCTAATTACTGGTTGGTAGAGAAGAGAGAGCAGGAGTAATAAAATAAGAAATATGAGCGAGATATAAAATCAAATATCCATTCTTCTTTTCTCTGTGTTTCTTGACACTCTTAACTGTGGTGCTCAAAAGAACACTCTGATCTTTCTGTTCACTTTCTCTCTTTCTCCTTTTCTCTCGGTCTCTCTCTTCCCCTCTTTACCTCTGTCTAACACATACACACATGAAACTCACTGAGGTTATTTTTCTCTGGCATGATTGGTAATTTGATGAAGATTTTAAGAAACACCACAGTGATCACTCAGAAAGCATTGAGTAAAATTGAATGTCACCTGCATGTTTACTGTGTTAGTCATGTATTTACAAATGGGCTGTAAGGGTTGTATCAAGAGCAGGGGGTATTCACATTCACATTCTGGGTTTTTTTTTTTTGGACAAAGTCTTGCTCTTTTTTCCAGGCTAGAATGCAGTGTTATGGTCATAGCTCCCTGTAGCCTCGAATTCCTGGGCTTAAGCAATCCTCCTGCCTCAGCACCCTGAGTAGCTGGGACTGCAGTGTGCACCGCCATGCCTAGCTAATTTTTAAATATTTTCTAGAGAGATAGGGTCTCGCTGGGTTTCCCAGACTTGTCTCAAACTCCTGGCCTCAAGCAATCCTCCTGCCTCAGCCTCTCAGTGTGCTGGGATTACAGGTATCAGCCACCCCAGCCAGCCTGGACATACTCTTCATCCTCATGCAGTGTTAGCACATAAGAACAGTTCATAAATGCAAGTTGTGTTTCTGATTACCTTCTGTCATTAAGGCTCCTACAATTCATTTAGTATTATCTGATGTGCAGTGAAACTCGTTTTCCCACTGTGTAGTTCTGTTCCTTACTTGAATTACTATCTTTGAAAATAAGATATCCTTATTTGCATTTCACTATTAGAGCAAATAAACATATATGTTAACTTCTACACAGAGAGCAAACTGAGCCAGAAATAATCATGAAAGTATAATATATATGGTTAACCATATCATGAATCCTTTCTGTCTTTCTATATATAAATATAAAATTTGCTGTCTCTTTTTATATGTGTGTGTGTGTATATATATATATATATATAATTGTTATATTTAATGATTTTGTACTCTTCAAATTTTGGAGATTTTGCTTTATCAGCTCTTTAATGTTTTTAGTAGCCAAATCTCTTTTAATAATTTTACTTATTAAATAAACAAGTCTTGGTGCTGTTTCAATATATTCCATAGTATGCAGAAAGGATTGCTAGAAAAGTTTACCAGTTATTTCTCTCTACTTATAGTGATTGATCAATTTTACCTGTTTTATTTGTACTGTACAATCCATGTTGAAATGCCATCCAATTATTTTTATGTACAATCTACAGCTGAAATGGGTGTGTATGTGTACATATGTTATATATATATATGCATGTGTGTCCACATAATCACTGACTCAGTGTTGTTTTATTTATCTACATAATTAAACATTTTAAATGTTTTCTCATATTCTACACACTGGCAAGTAGGAGATGAATGAGGTCTCAAGGACCTTATGAAAGATCATTACATACTCATTAAATTAAAATGTAAGAATAAGTGATTTGGGATTTTGCAGCATTTAAAGAATTATTAGGATTTTGGTAGGTAGAAAATAAACTGTTGGGAAAGGGCACTATGAAGTCAAAGACATTAATCAATTAAACTATATTGTGGGGCAATGAATAATAAGATCACTAGACTATCAATTATTTGAAAACGAGCTATTGTACTAAAGTGGGAAATACATGACAGGAACTCAAAAAAATGAGATAATATCTGAAGATGTAGATGAAAATAATCTCCCCGTGGGAGATACCTAAACAAGGGGAAGGAGAGGGCCCGGAGAGAAGTGTGGCGAATTTAAGTCTTCTGAGTCAGAGAATTGAGAGGAGGCCAGGCGACTGGAAGGGAAGGAGGTGGGGCAGACACAGTATAAGATGCACAGACATGAAAGGCAAGGGAAGGAAAATTGATTTTCAGGAAGAAGTGTGGGATTAAATGCAGTAAACAGAGGGGGGGGTAGTTTTGCATTTGCAAATTTCTGTGTCAGCAGTGTACTATGAGAAACAGTTTGAGTATAGATAATGAAGATGAAGCTAGATGGTAGGGAATATAGAAATTGGCATCAAATAAGTGGAAGTGGAGCCAGTGGGGAGGTGTAAGTAAAGAATGAGAAATGCCATCATGGGGAGTTCTTTTTTAGGAACAGGAAACCTTGGCTGTATTTTAAATGTGTTAGAAAAATAAAGCACAGGGGAGAAATTGAAGAAAATATAGAAAGAATAAGTGATGGGGTAAGTTCTCAGAGATGCTGACAAGTGAGTAAGATATTAATAAAATGAAGCATTCAGGTGGTGGATTTTTCAAAAGCGAGCAGAGATAATTATTCTGAAACAAAAGACAATAAGTCAATATGATGATCAATCTGGGGAATGTTGGGACAGAAAGAAGGAAAGGTAGTTTTAAAATAGAATGTTTCTGGTAAAGAGTTCCAGATTTTGTTTTTCCTTAAGTTCTGGAGTATCGGGAAGATCAATGGAATTAGAATCAACAACGCTGTTGTGATTTCCAGGTCCAACACTTGCTATGAGATGTTGAACACATCGACTTATCTTAACCTCCCTAATTCTCATGTTCTTCTATTTTAAAATGAAGTTGTGATGGACACAGGGACATGATACCCAGATAATGTAACCGAGGTCAAGCTCATACTACTCACTGCACTGCTATAGGTAATAGTTTATTTATAGCTCTTATTTCATAAAGAGGTAGGCCATATTCTTCTGAATATTCCAAAATGATTTATTTTAGCTAAAAATTTTCTAAACACAGTTGTTTTGTAATATCTATTTTGTAACATAGTCCATGACATCCTAGCAATTTTTTTCGGGAGTCTGAATGAGTAGGTTTGGAGGTATTCCTACATAGTCACTCTCTGACCATAGTTATCATATTGAAGAGGACATTATACCAGGATGTGGCCATGTTTTAGGTTCAATCTATGGCTATAATTAGAGGTCAGTCTCTGCTAAGAGTTAGAAACCATTATGTATCTGGGATTTGGAGCTGTTCTGAGACATGATAAGGAATTTATTCACAGCTGGATATATGGTGGCAACCTATGTCCAAGGACAAGTGTGAGAAACACAGAAAAGTTTCACTCGAGTGTCAGTACTTTATTCCTTCTGGAAGAGATTGTTAGGGTGCCTAATTACTCAGCCTTCTATGGTGATTTCAATGTCATACTTAGTCAGAGCTGCAATTATTATGACTAGGGGAGTTTTCTTTCTTTCTTTTATGCCTATTGCTGAAGATTTGTTGTCAATAGCAATCCATTCAGGTGCAGTGTCTAGTGTTTCAAGAACTACAGCTTCCCTGAAGTGAATGGAGATTCATAGCTGATAGCAAACCATTGTCGAGAATGAGTTCAGACCAGCAAAGTTATAACTGCATTCAAAGGACCAGCAGTTCAGTCTGATAGTGTCCTCCTGAGAAGAATAGGTTCCCGTTTAAGCACCAGGATATGATAAAAGCATAGGAAATGGTTGCTTTGTCAATATTTCTCAATGGATTTACTTTGGATAGCTATGACCTACCTCTGCTTTATAAATCATCGCAGAAGTTAACTTTTGAGTTCATGCTGAAATATGTCTCTGCCGGGAACAATCTGCCACTGATAGAAGAGTTAACACAAAGCAATTTTTTTCATCTTTAGACAGGATCATCTTGCTTCTCTTTGATATTTCCAACTATCTCGCCTTGGTCTGATTTTACCAAATGGACAAAGAACTTGAGAAAAGCAACAGTTCGGATAATGAATGTATTAGACAAAAAAATACATCATTTGGTTGTATGTGACTTATCCATGAAAGCTGTCTGTGCAGAGTAAATGAACCAGGGACTTTTCTTTAATTTCTCTGAAGATGAAAGCTTGCATTATGTGTACACAATTACAGAACAATATGTCAAATGAGTGAATTTAGTTGATTTGCAGAAAAATCAGCAAAATGGATCTATTTCGTCTCTTTAGGAGGTCCAGCAGTCCTATTAAAACTAAAGCTGAATAGGCCCCAAATTCTTGGTAATTGGTATAAATTCCTCAGTGAGTCTGCCCAATAAATATCTAAAAACTTATATATTAATTTTATGTTTTCTTTTTTCTGTTTTCATCATAATTTGGCTGACTATATCATAAACATTTACATACTAAAAGTTTCCTTGTATATGTGCTTATATAGAATAATATTAATAACTTAAAAAAGAGTATGCTATGAAAATTAAATTTCTTTCCCCTCCCTGGCCTAGACTATACAATATTCCCATCAAATGTAGCCACTGTCATAGAGCTATGCATATACAAATTAATACATACATACTGAAATTCAAAAGCATAATTCATTTTTATACAAATAATAGCACACTGTACTCTCTATTCTGAATATTTCTTTTTTGACTTAACATCTTTAATGACAAAATGAAAAAATTAAAAATGCTGCTACAGTGTTCAGAAATGTATTAAAACCATTCATAAGCCTCTTTTAATTTCTAAGTACATCAATCACCCAAAGTAGTTTGTCATAAATAAAATCATTTCTTAGAGAAAAGTTTAACTGTAGCTGTACTTACATAGACTTGCTTTGGAGGTTTGGTGAAGTTCCTCAGGAAATTTCACCCCAAAATATGACTCCTTGGTATAAGGAGTAATTTGAATTAAAGGCCCATAGAACAACAGGCCTTAGAAGGGGCTTTCCCTCTATCTGCATTGAAGCATATGGATGCCTCAAAAAGAACAATTGACTTCCCTTCCCTTCCCTGTTTTCTCAATATATTACAGGGAAGACAATCAAGAATGTAACCAGACCTGGCCCAAATCATTTTAAATAGAGTACCTGTCTCTCAGGTTAATTTAATTTGCAAAGAGAATCATTTACAAGTTAGTCTCTTTCTCCACATCTATTTTATTCTCTCAAGTATCTATTCATCCTCTCTGTAACCATTTATTGCCACTAAACAGAATTACCTAAATTGCTTATCTCCCCTTCCCCTCTGAAATGAGAGTATATAAATTTCTGGACCCCACTGTGATACTGAGTAATAACTCCCCATATGCACAGTAAATAAATATTTATCTTTTGTTAATCTGCCTTATTGTGAGTTGATCTTTCAGTGAATCTGCTGGTGCAAAGGGGAAGCTTCCCCTCACCCCCATACATTTCAATCTTTCCCTTCCCTATGATGTCAGTCCTCATATTTATTCAATACCTGTTGGAAGAGTACCAACCATATAGCAGGCATTTGATTAAGTGGTCGGGATTTGAAAAACATGATGGACTCAGTCGTAAGATAGGTGGTGGTTTGATAGAGGTGATTCAAAGAACAGGAGGAGGGAGGAGACCAGATTAAAAAACAAAGTACAATTCAAGATGAGATTATATGTATGTGTGTGTGTATGTGTGTGTGTCTGTATGTATGTCACAAAAGGGAGGAGGTGTAATCTATCTTTCTTAGGTTAGACAAATCATGACAGGAAAAAGTGACACTTGAAAGGGCTTTGGAGAAAGAAGTTTTCTAATGACAAAAACAACAGAAAACACATGAAGCAGCTTTCTAGGGAATGAAACTACACTCAAAGAGCACATCATTAGAAGCAGAAAGAGGCAGCTGGGCACAGTGCCTCATGACTATAATCTCAGCACTTTGGGAAGCCACTACTACTTGAGGCCAGGAGTTTGAGACCAGCTTGGGTACAATAGTGAAATCCCTGTCTCTACAAAAAATAAATTAGCCAGGCATGGTGGCATGCACCTGTAATTCTAGCTACACAGGAGGCTGAGGCAGTAGGTTCCCTTGAGCCCCGGAGTTTGAGGTTGCTGTGAGCTATGATGACATCACTGCACCCTAGCCCAGATGACAGAGCAGCCCCCTGTCTCTAAAAACAAACAGAAAAGGAAAAGAAGGAAGAGGAGCTGGAGCAGGAGGAGAGGAAATGTTATAAAAGAAAAAGAAAAGAAAAGGCACCATGTCTATGGAAAGTTATATATATTTAGCTATTACTCAAGGTTAAAATTCAAAGGTGAAAACACTGAAGAAGCAAATGGAGAGATGAGGAAAAGACAGAGTTTGTTTGGATAACAGTGCAGGGAAGAGTATTTGAGGCAGGCCCACAAGGAGATTAGCTACTTCTCCTCATGGAGCCAGGTCCCTAAGATAGGGGTTGACACAGAGGATAAGGAAATTGATAGGCAACAGAGAGAAATAAAAGAATACACAGAGACTAAGGTATAGTTTATAGTTATATATATATATATATATATATATATATATATATATGGGTACCTAGGAGACTGGCATATCTCCATAAACACCAGCAATATGGTTAGCTTCATACAGGTTTTTATAATCACAGACATCAATTACCAGATGTCAGGGTAACATATTTGCATATCAGGGGATGCAGTTGCTAGGGGATACAGGTAGTGGTTTAGGGTCAAAAGTTTTCTCAAGGGTCTTCTAATCTATCTAGGTGAACAAACAGCTACGAAGTCTTTCAGGGGTTAACTTCTAAGTTTTAAGAGGTAGTTGTCAATTAACAGAGGTAAAACAAAAGGGGTACAGTGACTTAATGTTTCTTTGATTAGTTATGGTGGACTTAAAGGTAGACAGACAGGAGAGAGGAGGAAGCCCATCTCTAATAAAACAGGTTGTTTATAACTACCAGGGCGCTTCTCTGGGAAAAGTGTACTCATTGTCTCTGGCTCCCATCCTGTGGGCCATATTTGCCTTGTCTTGTCTTTCAAGACACAGGGAAGCTCACAGATTTTGAGATACCGGGAGCCTTCCTGGAAAACATCCCTACTGGAGATTTGAGAGCTCTCCCATGATAGCAGCCTCTAATAAGTGAACTATTGAGCACACACATTCCTTCAGGGCAAAACCCTGCAAACTCCTGTTTCTGTCTTTAATATAGTAATATTGGGTTATACAATAAAATAATGATCTTATGAGCCACATTTCATTAATTCCTCAATCATATTTTCCTACATAACAGAAAGTGTGTGTAGACTCCATTTGGTAGGCAAGTATCCCTTTGAAATACATTAAGTAATGGAGAAAGGGTTTTTTTCTGTGTGTGTTCAAGTAAAATAACTTATCTAGTTGAGTAGGGAACAACGTGGAAAAGGAAGTGATATGAGGCAGACAAAATATTTAAAGGGTATTTTTTCTGGGGTCCACATAACGATGATCATAAAGTTGGAACACAGAAATTATGAAGAGCAATATTTAATAAAAGTCACTGAGCTTAATGACAATTGTCTGATGATGGGAATGGGTGAGAGAAAGAAGTGGAGGGTAACTCCCAGGTTTGGGGATGAGAAAATAATTTGTTATGGCAAAAACCTTCAATTTTTGAGAAGCTGCATAGTTAGTGTCATGGCTAAACCACATTTTGAAATAGGATTATTCTAAAAAATATATTAACTATTTGTTAAGTATATAAGATTTATTTTTTATGTGTAAGTGATTATCATTAGGAATTTGTTACTTATCACCATATAAATTAAAAAATATATTTTTGTTCGATCAGGAAGAAAAATAGTATGTCTTATTCCATCCACATTTTTTTGGGTGGGGGGAATAACAGGAAATTAAAACTCAGAGATACTATAAATGACTTACACTATTAAATAAGTATATCCAATTTCTTACAGTCTTACAGTTACCAATCTTTGTATTGTGTAAAATGCCTCATTGTGTGTGTTAATTTATCAGATGTTTGCCATGATGTCAATTTAGCTCTGCCATTGGTTAATCACGTTACTTTCAATAAGTGACCAAACTGATCTAGATTTCCATTTTCTCAGTTTTTAATCATAAAAATAACAAAAACTTTTCAAATTACCTCAGGGTTCTCCAACATAATAACTGATGATACCAGAAGAACAATATAATGTTTGGAAGAGCATCATTTGCAAAGCCATGCTTTCCTGGTTAGAGGTGTGCTAACTATGGGCCAAACATGAAAATTACATAAACAAGGTGTTCAGTTAGCAGATTAAAAACTAAGATATAATGTACCATCAATGTACAAAGTATCTCTACCAGGAAGTGGTTGAAATTTATTAGAAGGAGCTCTGGGGAGGAAAAAACCCTGACATTAGGAAAATAGTAAAGACAAATATTTAGATTGATGCAAGAACTTTCTTGTGACTTGAAGGAATTTAGGTAAAATGTAGAGTGAATGAACAGATTTCACAAGAATTTGACAGTGGGATCGAGTTATGCAGCTGACTAGGCTAAGATTCCAGGTCAGATTGTAGACCCAGAGAGTGTTTTGAACGTAAGCATTTCAGGCAACATGTATATTGAACATATTGTGTAAACACAGAGAATTCTGTAAAGAGACTGGAAGTCAATGTTCAAGTAGTTACTCTGTTAGCTTTTGCTTTCACCTGCATGTAATAGAAAATTCAAACGCCAGAGACTTCAACAAGATAAGAGGTTTATCTTTTACTCAGATAACATGATAAGAAGTTTACCTTTTACTCAGATAACAAAATATTTGGGAAGTAGATAACACAGGACTATCATAATGACTCAAGTATGTCTAATCTGAGAGGACTGAAATTCTTAAGAAACTTCTTTGGTCGTTATGTAAGAGATGTAACAGAAACCAACGGTTATATTCAATATTCACAATGACCAGTATGACAAGGACACGGAACTAATTGGAATGGGTACCTGGTCAATCAAAATGGATTCTGGGCATAAGCAACCAGTAGAGTTATATGAGGATATAAGAGCTAAATGTCAGCTCTGTCTGCAATTCAAATTTTGTATCAGTACCTCTGGCATAAAGAATAAAGAAGGGAAAACAACAAAAGGATATGTGTTAACTGAATCAGCACTCTAAGAAATTTTTCAAGAACCCTACCCAGTGACTTCTGCAGATATCTCATGGGTCCAACTCTGTTCTAACACCAAACCCAGATGCAAGAGAGTCTAGGAAATACAGAGCTTTTTTTGTTTGTTTTTATTTAATTTCCTTATTTGTTTTCTTGTCTCTTTATTTTTAAATGGGTCACATTGCTGCTCCCAGTAAAATCAGAGATCTCTTAATAGAGAAGAAATAAAGGAATAGATACTGGGCAAATCATTTCTGCAATCTAGCTTTTTCTTCTTCCTATGATGACTAGAACAGGAGCAGCCATTCTGGCCTAATGACAGAAAATCCAAGAAACGCTTTCAGTCTTCAGCTCTTCCTCCCTTGAATCACTGAACTAATGTCAACAATCACTTATGTGGGATTTAGAGTAATACAAAAATAAAATAACTCTCAATAATCACTATTATTTGATTTATTCATGCTATGAAGCAGAACACAATCCCCAAGTAATAAATACACTGCCCAAGGGTTTGGTCAACCCCAGAGAGTCCGTAAGTAGGCTTCAGTATGCACATTATGCCTGACTCCACTACTGTGTAGGAGGACATTTCTCATCTATTGCTAGGCTGGGTTCCCATTGTCTCAGGACAAAGGGCTGAGTTTTAGGGCCCGGGTTTTTGTTGTTGGCTGCTAGGTGAAGCGTGAACTGGCAGCATATGAAAATAAAGTTTAACATTTGGAATGAAGGTATAGTTATGTACCACACACATAATGATATTTTGGTCAACAACTGACCATATATAGGATAGTGGTCCCATAAAATTAAAATAGAGAAGAAAAATCACTGTGGCCTAGTGGCGTTGCAGTCATCATAACATTATACTGTAACACATTACTCACCTGTTTGTGGTGATGCTGGTGTAAACAAACCTTCTGTGCTGCCAATCACGTAAAAGTGTAGCACATACAATTATGTGCCATACGTAGTACTTAATAATGGCATTGACTATATTACTGGTTTAGATATTTACCATACTATACTTTCTATCGTCATTTTTGAGGGTACTCCTACGATTTAAAAAAAGTTAACTATAAAACACCCTTCGGCAGATCATTCATTATGTATTCCAGAACAAGACATTGTTATCATAGAAGAAGATAATAGCACCTGCTCCCTTATTGCCCCTGAAGCTCTTCCAGTAAAATAAGATGAGTAGAAACAGTGATATTGATGAACCTGACTCTATGTGTATGCCTTAGCTAATGGGTGTTTTTGTGCCTTCATTGTTAATAAAAAATTTTAAAAAGTAAAATATTAAAAAATAGAACATTTTAAAATTATACAAAAGCTTATAGAATAAGTATATAAAGGAAATATTTTTGTATAACTATAAAATATGTTTGCGTTTTAAGTTAAGTGTCATTACAGAAAAGTTATAAGGTTAAAAATAATTTAAAAGTGTATATAGTAAAAATGTTACAATAAGCTTAGGTTCATTGATTATTGAAAAAAATATTTTTAATAAATTTAGAGTAGCCTAGTCGTACAGTGTTTATAAAGTCTACAGCAGTGTACAGTTATGTCCTAGGCCTTCACATTTTCTCATCATTCACTCATTAATGCCTTCCAATCTTGTAAGCTCCATTCATGGTGAATTCCCTATACAAGTGTATCATTTTTTATCTTTTATAGAATATTTTACTGTACTTTGTATATGTTTAGATATGTTTAGATACACAAGTACTTACCAATTCATTACAATCGTCTACAGTACTCAGCCTAGGAGCAATAGGCTATACCTTATAGCCTCGGTGTGTGGTAGCCTGTACCATCTAAGTCTGTACAAGTACACTCTATGATGGTTCACACAACAAAAATAGCCTAATGAAGCATTTTCTCAGAATGTATGTTTGTCATTAAGTGGTACGTGGAGGTATATTCTAAAGTCAGAGAACTAAAATCAGACACAAAAGATTCTATTCCTTTGAAGGAAAGTAATATGCACTAAAATAATTAAGGTTCCAAGTTATAAATCAATAAATCATCAAAGATACAAATGTGTTGCTATATTTAAAGTAACAGTTTAGCCAAGAATTTTTGGTACTTATCCAGTAAAAAGGATATTTAAATGTGAGAGGGAAATTGTGTTGAAATCTTAGTCACAAGGAAACTAGAATTCAGTAGAAGAAATCCAGCCATTGAGATGGTTGAGCTTCCAGAGTGGATTCTCAAATACTGAGTCCAAGGAATGGATTCATAGGACAAGTGAAGGAAAGTAAGAAAACAATATATTCTAAAAAAACATGGAAATTAAATCAGAATTCAGTCAGTGTGCACTGGATGCTAGGTTATAAGATTTAACACTAAGTTCTTAAGTTTACATCATAGAACTCCTCAGAATTATTTTTGAGTACCAGGGTTGACTCAAGAATTTGGGACAGAAAAGAAATAAACCTTCCAATAGAGGTTAAATGGCTTAGTAATGTGAATGTGAGCAATTGAGTGTGGAAAGTCCAAGTAGGTCATTACAACTTGAGCATCATTTTATGACTTTCAAGATACTCATATATAGAATAGCCAAACATTTTATAATGCCTATAACAAGTTCTATTTTAGGTTAGCATAGGAAGCAATTGTATGTAAATTGAAAGATGCAGGAGTTCATATTAAGATTAGAAACCTTAATGAGAAAGTGCTATACTATATTGTTATTATCACTGAATTCCAATTTAATTTGATTTTTAATACCATTTTAACAGTATTTATTAAGGCAAATAAAGCAGTAGAAATTGAACCTGTTAAGGAGTAATCAGAATTGATAACAGCAACAAATATAGGTCAAGGAAGAACATGCCACAGACTTGTTTCTGTGCCCTTGTCTTAGAACAGTGGTAGAAATTATTGGGAATGAAGGTTTAAAACATACAGGAATTTTAGCTATGGCTAGAAAGAGATCAGTGGAAACAAATATAAGACAGAGTGAATATTAAAAAAATGAGCAACCTCCCACCTTTATAAAGATTTTGTTTTTATAAGCATATTCTTTAAAAATGAAAAAGACCTTGAAAGTTTCACATTTTAAATTACCAGCCACTATAGATCTGTGTGAAAACATACATCAGTTGAATTCAGCAAACATATATATAACAGTGTTAAGTTACCCAGGTACACAATTCCACCTCTGGCCTCTATGGCAGACAGACTTCTAAGATGGTCCATAGTGAGAACCATCTTCTGTTTTTTAATCCCATCCCTTTGTGTATGGGCTGGCCCAAGTGGCTCAGTTTTAACCAGTAGAATGTGGCAAAGGTAATGGATTATCATTTTCATGATTAGGTTACTAATGTACCCTCTCTATTCTCTTCCCAGCCCACAATCTTTGATAAGCCAGTTGCCATGTGAAGAGGCCCACATGGCAAGAAACTGAGAGCAGCTACAGCCCTTGACATACTTAATTCTGCAACAACCATAAGCTCTTAGAATTAGATGCTTACCGAGTCGGACTTTGGACAGGTGCAATTGCAGTAGATACTTGGACTACAGCCTTGTGGGAAACCTTGAGCAAAAGGCACAACTAAGCCATGCCCAGACTCTCAACCCACAGAAACTATAGAAAATAAATGTGTGTTGGTTTAAGCTACTATATTCGGGGTATTTCACAACATTGGATAACTAACACATATTTTCAGGAACACATAAAAGGATGAGATTTTGACATCCAGAAATTCTCAATATAAATGAGAACATTCCTGAGAATATTAATAACCAGAATTCTGGCTAGATTGTATCTATATCTGTATCTGTATCTATATCTACACACACATTTATATGTGTATGTAAGTGTATATATATGTGTGTGTGTATTTTTTACATCTACATATATAGAGAGAGAGTGTGTGTGTATGTATACATACCTTTTGGAATAACATATTTCAAGGGATAGGGTTTTAATAACATTTAGATTTGTTGTAGAATGAATGATTAAGAGATTATCAAAAGAATAAAAATGTACATGCTTGGATAAACAGGCAAAATACTTTTGGCTAGAATGTGGGGCACATGGTAGGTGGGATAGTTTCATGTAGGTTAGAAAAATAGGTTTTGGAAAGATAAAGGAAAATCTTAAATGCAAAACTGCATAGTTTTAGCTATACTTCTTAGGTGAAGATTGTTTTCACTCCTGCTTGGAGTACACAATCAAGCCAGGAAAAGAGGAATAAACAAAAAGTTGGCATTTTGTAGACTTGATAAAATTCATGCATATCAGCATTGGGAAATGGATGGCTCCTGTTGGAACTGAGAAATGGGAACTGGAAACTGAAATAAAGGGAAGATACAGGACCAAAAGAAGATAAAAATATCTTACTAAAGAAGAAATTTGAAATCTATAAGAAAATGGTTCAAGGAGACAAACTGAAAGAAATAGGACATGCCTTCCCATCAAAATTTTCAAGTTTTCAATCTGACTATAGGAAACAACTACCCATAAATGTGACACAGAAAAAGACATTTATGGGCAGGAGAATTTGATTGGTGGCACATTTCTCCCCACTATCCTTCCCCACATGAGCATAACACTTTTAGAGTAATATTAAAAACAAGACCATCAACAAACTCAAAACTTTCACATAAGAAAAATGAGTGAAATAACAAGGGATGTATAGGCTGATAAACAAAAGACTAGTAATGGGGGACATTTTAAATGTCCTTATATATTCCAAAAATTGCCATGTGGAGAAAGGATTATAATCATTTATGTGAATCCAGTGGACAATGTAGTAACCAATGACATGCATGCTGCAACTCAATTCACAAATAATTAAAAGACATTTGTGGCATATTAGGCTCTTGATAAATATGGCAACATAAATAAAGATGAGTGAGATAAACTCCTTGGCCTCATGCAATTGGCAATTTAGCTAGATAAATGACTAATGTGAATATGTGATAAATGGGAAGAGAGACTTAAATATTCACTGAGAGGGGAAGACAGGGGTGAAGTTAGAGGACACATTTCCGCAAACAGTAGAAGAAAATGTACAGATGTTAGAAGCAGGATTTCTGCTTTGTAAAGCATAGAACCTAAGGAAACAGTATTCATGATCTAATCATTGTGTTAAAGCCTTCTCTTGGAGCAAAAGCTATGAAGGAATTCAGAAAAATTTAGCAAAGGCCCAGAGACCACCTTCTTCCAGTGGGCATAATAAATCCAGGTGTCGAACAGAAAGATGGGGCAACTTGTTGCTGCAGTACCAAAATGAGAAATTGACCAACTCTAAATAAGAACCTCAGCAATAGTGAGAAAAGAGTATAATACATTACTTTTGTACATTTCTTAAAAATGCTAATACAAATTAAGGTAGATCTGAGTTATCCAATCCCAATCTTTTCTGTCATAAAATTTGAGTGTGTTGGGCAGGTGCTATGATTTATGCCTGTAATCTTAGCACACTGGAAGTACAAGGTAAGAGGATTGCTTGAGGCCAGGAGTTTGATACCAGTCTGAGTAAGAGCAAGATCCTGTGTCCACAAAAAAATGGAAAAATTAGCCAGGTATGGTGGGTGTACACCTGTGGACCCAGATACTCAGGAGGCTGAAGGGGGAGAATCCCTTGAGCCTGGGAGTTTGAGGTTGTAGTGAGCTATGATGATATACCACTGCATTCTAGCCCAGGTGACAGAGTGAGACTGTCTCAAAAAGAAAGAAAGAAAGAAAAAAAAACTATTGTGTTCATAGCACTATGCAGATTTGGTATGTGTCTTAGTTTGTTTTGTGTTGTTATAACAGAATACCTGAGACTGGGTAATTTATATACAATAAAAATGTGGCTCATGGTTCTGGAGGCTGAGAAGTCCAAGAGCTTGGCACTGGCACCTGACCTGTAGTGGAAAGCAGAAGATATCACATGGTGAGAAAGAGTTAGAGAGCATGCAAGACAGAGATTAAAAAAGATGGCAAAACTCCTGTGATAACTAACCCAGTCCTATGGTAACTGTATTAACTTATTCATGAGGGCAAGCCTCTCATGAGCTAATCACATTTTAAAAGTCCTGACTCTTAATATCATCATACTGGCAATTAGATTTCAGTAAGTTTTAGAGGGGACATTGCAGCCATAGCAGTATGATATAAAAAGCCTTACCTAGGCTTCATGTTGAGGGCACATATCAATTCAATCTTTTCCCAAGGCTCTCTTCTCTAAGTTGAACAGTACTTTCAATAAAATGCTACATTTTAATCAGTATTTCTCTATTAATTCCCCAGAGTGACTGATGATTGGCAGCAAAAGACTAAAGTATTCCTGGCATATCATAGAATTAGTTTCAAAATGTCACCTTGATTTGTATCACTGAACCATCTTGACTCCATACCTGCTACCTACTTCTGAGCTTGACTACTAGTACACTCTGGATTGAAACTACCCCAAGATACCTGATATTATTACCAGATTCTAAACCCACTTCCAACATGCTCCACCCTCCCCCTCTGATTTCTTACTGATCCTTTTTCATTACTTCAGCTTTTTGGGTTATGAATCCATTTCATTTCCCCACTGTCTGCCTGCTTGCCAATCAGAGCCCATCACATCTATCTACTAAAGGCACAGAGAACACATTGGAGTTTACCATCAGACATACACTGATTTTAATCGTGACTTTCCAATTTGAATGCTGTGCCACCCTGAGCAAACCATGTAAATTCTAAATCTCTATTTCCTCCTGGGGAAATGTTAAATTTAATGCACTACAAAGTGCCTGGGGTAAATAGTACACGCTTTATAGATATGGCTGATTTTCCTGTCTCATTTCCACAATCTTATATAAATCAATTTGAAGGAAATGCTTAACTGTGAGGGAAAAAAAAGACAGAAAATTGCACTGTATAATTTCTAAAGAGAACTCACCATTCTCCCGAGCGATTTATGCATCAGAGTAAAGAGTTGTGTTCACCACATTCTTTCGTTCTGAGTAGTGGTTGCACCCTAGGAGACGTGGTGATGAAAGGAACATGCTTTCTTCTTCACAATCAAAGTACAGCATCATGCTGTTGACCGGTGAATGTTTCCATAGAAACAGCAGAATGGCTGCTGGGGTAGGAGGTACATTGGAATTCTTTATGGGGGCTTATTCTTCCCTTTAGCAGCCAGTGGCAGTCCTAGTTTGGTTGAGCTTATAAACAGACAAACATTGATTTGAAGCTGCATGAATTCAAGAGGAACCAAGCTCAAAGCAAACTTTCAACATGTGGTCTTCTAAGTTTAGGCAGAAAGAGGAGACTTTTAGACATATGTTGTGCTGACACTAAATCAAAGAAAGCATCAATCACCCATTATTCAGTTAAAATGTTACTAGTGGCTAGGAAAACCAGCAGAACTGGCTGTGCATTTGTGGTCAAATTATTGATTTATATACCTTGGAGAAAAGAGGTAGTGCAAAATACCTACGTCTATCAATCTATTAAAGGTTTACTCATACATTTTAAGTAATAGGTGTTCATATGGGCCTCACTATTTCTAGAATTAGAGAACTCTCTATTGATAAAAAATGGTCCATTCCACTATTGGATAGCTTTAAATCTATTCCTCAATTGCACTGAAATTTATTTCCATTTTTTCAAGCAGAAGGATAATAATAGAAAAAAAATCTATACTAGGTAATGTAGGATTTGGAGGTAGGTGTAAGTGTGGAGTACGGATTCTATCGATCTTGGTGCTAATAAATTTATTGGTTGTTCTTATCGTGAAAGGTATTTTTTTTTTTGCATTTTCAGAAATATTTGGGCTCTTCTGTGTCTCAGGATGATCCTTTAGAGTTTATGTAGCACATTTTTTAAAGGGTCTACTGGAACATATCCTGGATTATATCAAATTTTTGATAGTTTCTTATTTCTCACATTCCCTATCTTTTAAAAAAGAGAGATAAATACTAATACAGAAAGATATTTTGTGTGTGTGGTGTACAGTTATGGATCAAATGATTTGAAGAGTTTGAAAGATTTATTTGCAAAATCAAAGATAAATTAATTTTCAGAAGAGAATATCTCAGTCACATTTTTCCACATCCCTGTCAGGTCTACATGAATTGAAAAACACTAAATTTTAAGTTTCATTTCTCTAAGGCTGTACATCAAAAATGATTGTGGTGGGGGACTGGGGACTCTGAAGCACATATCACAGAAAAAATAGCTAGTTATTCAGGAAAATGATAGACTTCAAATAATCACATTGACTTTTCCTTTATATTTTTACTTTAGTCACTGAAAAGCTTAATTCAAGAGTGGCCTGGTAAAAACAAGCTGTGACTACTTTTACAAGTTAATCTTAAACAACTAGAAGGGCATAGATAATATGTTCAGAACAAGCAGTATTGCTAAGAAAAATATAGGGAAATTTATTATATGGTTACTTACTTGCAATTTGCAGGCTGGGTGGAAAGGCAAAAAGGAATAAAAAGTTGAAATGGCAAACAAAGCCTAATCACAGGATAAGGTTTATATTTAATTTTCTACACATTTTATTTTCAATGTGGTTTACTTTCTTTTATATAAGTTTGTATAGTATTTAACACTGGTACTTCAGATACAGAGTTTCCTTTTTGCTTCCTCTGCCTTGGTTATTAAAGGATCTTTTGGTTATTCATTATCCCCTGCAATCTAATTTACCTAATGATCTACAGTACCCTTATCTGGTCTGCTGACTCCTTTCCTTTCAAATTCTTCCTCTATCCTGATTTGTGCGTATGTAATCTCCCTAATACTTTCACCCTTTTCCTATAACATTTCCCCAATCATCTTACTTTAACCAAAATCCGGCTCTCATGTGATGTCATTGAATCTTCTATACAGAGGAGATGTCACTGTTCTCAAACCTTGGTATCTCATGGTGGGGAGCTGAGAATTCAATCATTCTCATGCCTCAGCATCACTGGTAGGTATTACTTGCCCTCCATTTTCTAACCTCTTAAGCTCCTTTGAGATTCATGCCAATCCCCTATAACCTTTTCTTTTCCATCTGGTTGCTGAAATCTGCAGACATTTTTCATTAAAATTTTGTTTATGCTCAGTGATCGACAACCTCATCTCCAAATTTTGTTCCATCTTCTCTATTTTAACACACAATCCCAGGGGCACATCATAGATTTTCTTAGCAAACACTACAAATTTCAAACATAATAAATTCAAACTGGTTACAGCTTTCTAGATTTCTAGCTTATCTAATTTATGACATTGAAAGGAACTTTTAGCCTTTGTGGCAGAGAGAGTGTTAGTCAAATAACCCAAGTGAACGGGGATTTTGTTTACTTTTAAAACTTCCTAAAATAATTTCATATGGGTGATTCCATTTAAAGTAGACAGAGTAAAAAGAGGATATGCAACATCCATTCCTTGCTTCTTTTGCTTAAATGACTTTTGAAGCCATGCATTGAGATGGTAATAGGGAAACATGAAGGAAGACCGAGTCAATTCCTAGCTACTGTGTTTCCCCGAAAATAAGACAGGGTCTTATATTTATTTTTCCTCAAGAAGACACCCCAGGGCTTATTTTCAGGGGATGTGTTATTTTTTTAAGTACAGTACAACGATCTACATTTATTCAAATATAGTTAAGTTGTCTTCTGGAACATCATCATAACTCTCCAAACCCTGAATTCCATCCTGAATTTCTTGCGACTCTATTTCCTTTAGAACCATTGGCCCCAATCTCTCATGTCAAGCAATAGAGCTCTCATGGGGCAGATGAGAAGAGCTGCTCGTCTTCCTTACCCCTCTGCAACGAAATGCATAGGTTGTGCAGATATGCTGCGTAGCCACACCCATCACTAGGTCTTATTTTGGGAGTAGGGCTTATATTGTGCAAATTCTTAGAAATCCTGCCAGGGCTTATTTTATGGGTAGGTCTTATTTTCGGGGAAACACAGTAGATGGTATAAAGAGTCCTCACTAACACATTTCAAAATGTTCTTGCCTTAAAAATGACTTATTGTTGTGTTAGCCAGTGAGAATATGAGGATTTGTTTGTTTTGGCAACTAGTGCTAATTATCCCAAATAATACAGTCTACTGTCACTTACTTCCTTTGTCATTGACTTCCTTTCCCTTTATGGGATGACACACTCTTTCTCTCTCTACTTCTCTTTTCATCTGGTTTGCATTTAATGGCCTATACTTATATTCAACATGTTATTAATTCATTCGTCAACTCTTTATAATTTCTCCTTTTGTCAAAACCTCAACCTTAGATCAATAACTACCTCTATTATCTAGGGTTCCACCCAAGGACCTGAATGTTATTGTCTCTATAATGTCATGATTATCTCCTTAAAAAAGTAGTCTATGCTGTAAAATATTTGATTATAATTCTCTAGGATATTTACTTTACAAAATTCTCATAACACACTTGTAAGTGACATAATTTAAAAAAAAAAGTCTCTCTTCTGTTTTCATTTTTAGCTAATCAATGTACCTCACACTTTATTGAGAAAATAGAAACAATTAAAAAAGAAATCCCTGTTTCTTCTACCACCAAAAATATTTTAAAAGTATCATTTTCTGCATCAGGAATTGTCTTCTTCTTCCACCCACCTCTCCTCTCCCTCAGTGCAATGAAGGAAGTATTTTGCCTTTTTGCATGATGGACTAATCCCCCGCTATGAGTTCCAGATTCTGTTACCTCTCATTATCTCAAAGAACTCAGTATGCGTCCCCAAATTTCTAATAATAATTCTCTCTAGAAAAGACACATTTATTTCATATGCCCTTCAGCTACTTTCTTATTTCTTGTTTCACTTCACACTCAAACTTTCTGGAAGAAATATTAATATTTCAAAATCTGTTGTTTTCACTCCTTACTTACAATTTACTCTTCAGTCCATGACTTCTATGCATACTATTTTGCAAAAATTGCTCTTAAGACATATAAAAATGACCACTATATCCTAGCATATAATGGAGCACTTTTTCATATCTTTTTAGAACTCAAAGCAGCTTATAGCAGAATCGAGCATTTCCCCTCTCTGGAAACACATTTGTATGTCCCAAATTGCCACTCTGTCTTTATCTTTTGACAAAATCCCATTGTACCCAAATGTTTGAATTTCTCCTCTTTCAATTGTTTTGTTTTCTGTTTTCTCTTCCTAGATGCCTCAACTTACTTTTTTTGTCTCTGAAAATAATCTACAATGCCTTAACTACAAAATTCTTTTTCTTTTATTTTTCTTTCTTTTCTTTCTTTTTTTTTTTTTTTTTTTTTGAGACAGTGTCCATCACCCAGGCTAGAGTGCAGTGATGTCATCATAGCTCACTGCAACCACAAACTCCTAGGATCAAGGGATATACTCCTGCTTAAGCCTCCTGAGTAGCTGGGACTACAGGTGTGTGCCACCACACCAGGCTAATTTTTCTATTTTTAGTAGAGATGGGGCCTTGCTCTTGCTCAGGCTGCTCTCAAACTCTTGAGTTCAAGCAATCGTCCTGCCTAGGACTCCCAAAGTACTAGGATTACCGGCGTGAGCCACAACACCCAGTCCTTTTTTCTTATTTTGATCCCTCTTCTAAGCATATTCAATTTACTTCATGATTATCTTCAATAATATGGCTCAAAACTGCCCAAACTTAACATGTTCTAACAGAATTCTGGATGTTTTCTTCCAAAGTTCTTCCTATATTTTTATACATATCTGTGAATATTTTGCCTTTAGCATGCTAGAAACCTATGTCATTACTGACAGCTCACTCTATCTCAACCCAACATTCACTCTATAACCAAACCTGTTTATTTTACGTTAGACATGTGCTTCAAATTCATGCCCTTCCATGCAAATCTTTGCCTTGTCTCTCTCTTGCTCTATCGTAAGCTTCTTTAGATTTGCCCCTCTTTTGATTCTCGGACCATTGTCTCACCCACTCTCAATTTAAATCCATTTTGCTGCACAACTGCTAGAATTTTTTTTAATCCTAAATGAGGTTATATCACATACCATATTTAAGTACTAATAGCTTCCTATTGCATTATTTTGAAGAAGTTTCAAGTACCTTTTCATGGATTACAGAACCCTGTGTAATCTGACTCTGCCTAGCTTTTCAGCTGTATCACATTTCTTCTTTGCTTACTATTATATGTTCAATATCTTCTTCCAGTTTTTCAAATAAACTTTAATTTTTAGAACAGTTTTATATCTGTAAAATATCTGAGACAAATACACCCTAGAGTTAGTTTCCCCTGTCATTAACATCTTATATTAATATGGTCTCTTTGTTACAATTAATGAACTAATATTGATGCATTATTAATAATGAAAGTCTATAGTTTGTTTATATTTTCTTAGTCTTTAATCTAATGACCTTTTGCTGTTCCATGGTCCCATCCAGGATACCCATGTTAGATTTAGCCATCATGTCTCCTTAAACTCTTCTGGGCTGTGACAGTTTCTCAGACTTACCTTGTTTATGATGGCCTTGACATTATGAGGAATGCTGGTCAGGTGTTTTATGAAATGGTCATCTATTGGGAATTGTCTGGTTTTTTTGTTTATGATTATACTTGGGTTATGGGTTTTGGGGAGAAAGATCATAGCGATAAAGTTTTCTTACCATATTATATCAAGGATGCCTGCTTTCAACGTAATTCATCATTCCTGATGTTGACCTTTATATCCAGCTAAGGTGGTATAATAAAAGTGACTGTAAAGTTACTCTTTTTCCCCTCACTTCTCTCTGCTTTAGAAGCAAATCACTGTACACAATTATGCTCTACTTCCTTTGGGACAGAAAATATATATGCATTATTTGGAATTCTGAATGGGAAGTTTGTCTCTTCTCCTCCATTTATTAATTTGTTTATTTAAATTAACATGAACTGATGGATTTCTAATTTTATACTTTGGAGTTTAATCCAATGCTATTTTATTTACTTTTTTGGTCAAATTTTTCCAGACTTGGTCATCAGTAACTTTTTCTGTTGGCTCCTGTTTCCCTTTCATATATTTCCATCATTGTGAGGTTTTGTCTCTTATTTTTCTGAGCACTTCCTCATTTCTTTGCACTATGAGATGCTCCAGGCTCATCTTGTATATTCCCTGTCCTGGAATAAGCTATTTCACCAAGCAGCCCTGCTTGCTTTTATTGTTGAATGTTAATAGAAACCGAAATCTGAGAACTCATTGCCACTGGGGTCTTTAGCTGACAGAGCAAGGATATATATATGTATGTACTAACACACATATAAATACATACCTATACATATGTTTTATGTAGCCCTCTGTGTCTATATTAAAATAAAAGTGAGTTCCTAGTGATGTCTCCAATTCTATTTCATTACCACTTGAGTCTTAATAAGTCCCTGTCTTTATTTATCCGTGACCTGCTTCTACAACAGTAGGAAACCTGGCTACCACCGTTGCCATTCATTTACTTAATTGTTCATTTCCAGAACGCATGTTAACACTATTAACTGGAGCACAATGCTTTTGTGTAGTATCTTTTGTCTTTCCTTTTACAGATTCCACTTTCCAAAGTTACAAAGATCTGCAGACTTTCCCTTACCCCATTCAGGGAGGTTGTTTCACATTTATATGGTAATACAGTTAGATTTTTTTTTCCATATTCTCTCTTCCATCTGGGATTTCCACCAACCTTCTACATACTTTTTAAACATTTTCATAGATTAAGACTTTTTTCTTTGTGATGTAAAATTCAGTGGGTTTTGATAAATTATATTATTCATGATACAGAATAGTTTCACCACTATAAAAAAAAATCTCCCGTGCTTCACTGATCCAACCCTACCTCCATTCTCCACAAACTCCTTGGCAACCACTGATACTTTTATTATCTCATTAATTTAGTTTTGTTTTTGTCCAGAATGTCATATAAGTGAAGTCATTTAGTATGTATCCTTTTCAGACTGGCTTCTTTAACTTAGCAAATTGTTATAAGAGTGTATTTGAGGCCGGGCGCGGTGGCTCAAGCCTGTAATCCTAGCTCTCTGGGAGGCCGAGGTGGGCGGATCCTTTGAGCTCAGGAGTTCAAGACCAGCCTGAGAAAGAGCGAGACCCCATCTCTACTATAAATAGAAAGAAATTAATTGGCCAACTAATATATATAGAAAAAAAAATTAGCCGGGCATGGTGGCACATGCCTGTAGTCCCAGCTACTTGGGAGGCTGAGGCAGCAGGATTGCTTGAGCCCAGGAGTTTGAGGTTGCTGTGAGCTAGGCTGACGCCACGGCACTCACTCTAGCCAGGCAATAAAGTGAGACTCTGTCTCAAAAAAAAAAAAAAAAAAAGAGTGTATTTGAAATGTTCTCATTACAAAGAAATGATAAGTATACAGAGGTAGTGATAATGTTAATTAGCCTGATTTGATCATTCTACAATGTATTCTCATATCAAAACATCACATTGTACTCCATAAATATATACATTTATTATTTATCAATTAAAAATAAATATTTAAAAAACAGTATGCTTAGAAGATTTAACCATGTCCCTTTGTGGCTCGATAGCTCATTTCTTATCACTGCATGATATTCCATTGTATACATGTATCACAGTTAGTTTATCCATTCACCTATTGAAGGATATCTCCCTTAATCCCATTTCTTTCTGTTTTTAAAAGTTTCCACTCACCTTATTTTCCATTTGAATTGCCTCATGTGCTTAAACTCCCATTCTTTGCCTGGCAGTGGCCAAATATTGTTCAGGCCACAACGTATATTCCTTTTCTTTACAGAAGCTTTACTTTGTCGGTCCTAACACTGGTATCCCATGTAATTCTTTCTTATGATTTCATTTTTGGAGTCTCAGCAGTGTTTGACATTATTTGCACTGCATATTGTTGGCTTCCTTTAATGTTTCTTTCCTACATGACTGTGACCTCGTTCTGATTGGTTCAATTCTGTATCCGCAGCACCTACTAATAATATCTGGCAGCACACAATGTTTATAATAAGTGCTTGTTAAATGAATTTGTAATAAACTATCTCAGTAGCTTTTCATAATAACTGTGACATAGATATTCACATTTTACTTGAGAAACTGAGACTTACTAAACTTAAGAGATTTGGTCAAATTTATATAGGCAATGATACAGCTGAGTTTTAAACTTAGATATTCTAATTTAAAGGCCAGTGTTTCTTTCCCTACTACACAGCCAATGCACATTAAATGGTGCTTCAAGTAAAGATATTACTACAGATAAAGAGATGTATTATCCAGCTCAGAGGAGAGTTGTCTTAAAAACCCGCTGTTTCCAGGACATGCGGTTAGAATTGAGTCTACGAGGAGGTGCAAATGATCTAATCAAAGTCTTAAAGAACTTGATAAACTTCTAAGATGTTTAATTATGAATGAAGTGTAGGTTCAGGGAAAAGTATTAATTTGAGTTTGAGCTTCATTATCACAGTTGAAGCTATTTTTTAGGTTAACCGAGCCTGTAGGATGATCATGTTATTGCCCCTACATACTCTTCTCCTGGCATTTACAGTAAAAATGCATGAGCCTCTACCCCTGTCAGCTGATGCTAGAGTCCCAGTGGTTTTCAAATTTTTTTTTCTTGCCTAATAACAGATAAGATTGGGTCTCTTCTCATCGAAGCAGAGGCTGAGCCCAAAGACCTATATATTTTCTTAGCTTTCTCTGTCCTGCATGGAACAGTTTGAAAGTCTTTGCTACAGGTTTTTAAATTCATTTTAAGCCTGAAAGAAGTACCCCCACTGAATATATCCTGGGGTTACAAAATTGTACTACCTCCATCACCAACCTAGTAGCTCCAATCTTTCAACAATTGTTATTATATAGAAACATCTAAAATCACTGAGATCAAGGAACTGTGCAATACAAAGATTAGGCATTAACCACTACAGTTGCGAAGTTAATTTTCAGTCATTTTTCTGTGTTCAGAATAGTTGAGTCCCACTAATGGCCATTTTTCCTTATAGAATTGAGAAGATTAAGAAGCACAATAAGGGATCTTTAGTTCACCATGTCCATTTATCTCAGTTATAGAACAGTCTTTGGTAACAAGTTTCAATTGAATAATTTTGGGTGTTTTCTGTCATTCAGCATTTTTTTACTATATAATTGGAATAAGGTTTTATTGTAGGATACAGTGAATTCCAGTTTTTTTTTTTCTTTTCTGTGTTTTTAACCCATGGAATTACATATTAGGAAACTACTTTGAATAATAATACCATGCTATTGTCATTATCCTTTCCCTGCCTCTGGTATCCTCTTCTCCTTCCTCACCAAACTCAAGCTCCCTGGAATACAGAGAAATAATAATACTGTGTGTGAAACATGAATAAAATAAAAACATTTTTGGTAAGAAAAATAATATACCTTTGTATCCCATAATTACCTGAGCTTGGTTTTACTGAGCTTACTGGTTTATACTCTTGAATAAGGTCTTCTTTTTGCCAAAAGAATGCAATCATAAAAAAGGTACTTAAATTTAAAATCAGTCTGTAGCCTGATTTAGAGACCACCTCTACATGACTCAGTGTGCCAAAGAATGTTATTTTATTATGTACATGATCATTTAGGAAAAAACATTTAAATAAATTAAGCAAATGTTTTAATTATATGTAATTATATAATCACACTGCTTTCATATAATGCTGTTACTAATTTTATAAATATTCTATGAGACAAGTTTATATAGTTATGTATATATACCTATACATAAGTTTAAATGACTGCCTTACAAAATGAGATGATATACATATATATTTCATATATACACATATATGAATCACACATATCACATATATAAATTACCACTGTTATGTCTGAAAAATTCCATAAAATGGAATACCATATTTAATTAATATTGATAAATATCTATTTAGGTTTTGCCCCATTTTCCACAAGTTCAAATAATACAGTGATATACATCCTTGTAAATGTATAATTTTTCATTCTGTTATTTTTAGTATAGTTCACTATGTGTGGAATTTTAAGGTTAACATTTGAGCATTTTCTTTTAACATTCTAAACATCTATTAAACAGTCTGAAAGAAAGTATTTTACCAATTCACAATCTAGTAGCAATGTATGAGATTTCCCATCAATTATAACTGTTTAAATCTGGGACAGTTTAAAATGCAAGACATTTACACAACCTTATTTTTCAGTTCTATTTCTGGTGGCATTAAATTTTTTATACTAATTGAACATTTTTATTTCTTCTGCAACATAAGCAAATTCTGAGGAGTCAAGGCATACATACTAGAAAGAGGACATGACTTATATATTACCTTCAACTTGTAACAAATTATATCCCCATATTAGGAAGAAAGCTAATAAAAGCACATTACTGATATGTGGTGAACCTGTTCCAAGGAGTACAATAAATGATCTCAGACAAGGCTGGCTTTATGGGTGCTGCTACAAGATGCATTTGAGCCATTTTGAACTGACTGACTACCAAATATATCTCCTGCTTTCTTTAGACACTGTGCAGATATTTTCTTTATTTTTAAAGTATAATTTAAGTAAGCAACTAGATAAGAAAGTTCTCAAAATAATGTAAGCAAAAGTAACTCTTTACTACCTCTGTTATGGAAATATGTATTATGTTTCATGAAATATAACATCTATGTCATTGGCCAAAGAGGAGCACATTTTTATGGTAGATCTCTAATCTGTAATAATGCTTTCTGAGAAAAGGAACTGAATTTAATATTACTGTTTTGATTGATTAGTAAATTTTGGGTTTTTGTAGGAGAGGAGAATGTAATTTACTTTCTATTTATGCTTCTTGCCAGGAATACTGCAAAATAATAAAGTCCTAGTCCAAATGTTCGACTTATACAGTATTCCCTCATTTTATAGGTTAAAACCCTCCAAATATTTAAAATCAACCAATAAGTCTTTCGTATCAGTGTTATTTCATAGACATATGCCTACATGCCTGTACAATGGATAGACTTGCATCCAGTGGAGTTTTCAGATGTTCCTCAACTAAATCTATCTGTCAGTAGTCTGATAGGTTTTCTAGACATTGACAATATTGGATGATTTAAGTCTTACTAGGTATGACAAATTAAAGATATTTAGTGTGAGAGGTTTGCTGCAATGTTATAGACACAGGCATGTTTTTTTACCTCCTAAATGCCTCCATTTTAAGGCATTTTTTATTTATTTTTGTTTTATTTTGAGATAGAGTCTCACTCTGTCACCTGGGCTAGAGTGCTGTGGCATCAGCCTACCTCACAGCAACCTCTAATACCTTGGCTCCAGTGACCCTCTTGTCTCAGCCTCCTGGGCAGCTGGGACTATAGGCACACACTACCACACCTGGCTAATTTTTTCTATTTTTAGTAGAGACAGGTTCTCTCTGTTGCTAAGGCTGGTCTCAAACTCCTGACCTCAAGCAATCCTCCTGCCTTAGCCTCCTGAAGTGCTAGGATTACAGGCATAAGCCACCACATCTGGCCACACATTTTCTTAATTTGAATACAAAATATCATACGCAAAAAAAAAATTCATATACACATAAACTCACATATACATATATGCATGAGAGTAAGTCTTTTGATATTTCTATTCTCCTAAAGGTAAAAAGGAACTTACAAGTCTTTGTTATCAATTCATCCAATCCTAATTACATATTATTTTTCACTAATACTTTAGCTTCCCAGTATTTTGTTATCCCACATTTAGACATTGTCATCACGATTATGATTATTATTTTAATTCCAAAGTAATATGGGGATACAAATGTTTTTGGTTATGTGAATCACTTTTGTAATGCTCTAGTGAGGGTTAAAAGTGTGCCCATCACCCAGATAGTGTTCTTTGTACCTGTTGGGTAGGTTATTGCCAATCCCCTCCTACCCCCTCCCACCTGCTTAATTTCCTTTGAGATTTACTTCCCTTTATGCATATGTGTGCTTATCAGTTAGTTCCAATGTAATAGTGAGTACATGTGGTGTTTATTTTTCCATTCTTTAAATGCTGTACTTAGGATAATGGTCTCCAGTTCTATCCAAATTGTTGCAAAAGGCATTAAGTCATTCTTCTGCATGGCTGAGTAATATTCCCTGGTGTGTGTGTGTGTGTGTGTGTGTGTGTGTGTGTGTGAATTATATGTACCACATTTTGTTAATCCACTCATTAATCGATGGGCATTTGGGTTGATTACACATCTTTGCAATTGTGAATTGTGGTACATAAACATTTGAGTACAGGTGTCTTTTTGATAAAAGGACTGTTTTTCCTTTGGGTAGATGCCGAGTAGTAAGATTGCTGGGATCAAATGGTAGGTCAACATTTAGTTCTTTGAGGAATCTCCTTACTGTTTTCCATAGAGGTTGTACTAATTGGTAATCCCACCCACAGTGTATAAGCATTCCTTCTCTCTGAATCCATGACAGCATCTATTGATTTTGGACTTTTTAATAAAAGCCATTCTGACTGGGATAAGTTGATATTTCCTTGTGGTTTTGATTTGCATTCCCCAAATGATTGGTGATGTTGAGCAATTTTTTGTATGTTTATTGGCCATTTGTCTGTCTTCTTGGAGAAGCTTCTCTTCATATCTTTTGCCCACTTTTTAATGGGGTTGTTTGATTTTTTTTCTTGCTAATTTGATTGCTATAACTCCCTGTATTTCCTTATCCGTAACCTCCTTCTACAGCAATAGGAAAACTGGCTACCTCCTTTTCCATTCATTTACTTAATTGTTCATTTCCAGAATGCATGTTAATATTATTAACAGGAGCACAGTGTTTATGTGCAGTACCTTTTGTCTTTACTTTTACAGATTCCACTTTCCAAAGTTATTAAGGCCTGCATCCTTTTCTGTACCCTATTCAGGGAGATTATTTCATATTTATATAGTATACAATAAGATTTTTTTTTTCACATTCTCCCTTCCATCCTGGATTTCCACCAACCTCCTAAATACTTTTTAAAATTTTTCATATATTAAGATTTTTTCTTTGTGATATAAAATTCAGTGGGTTTTGATAAATAATATCATGTATGATAACCTTCCAGAGAACCTACAAAGTTTAAGCTATCCTTCATCTGTGTACCTTTAGTACTATATCCTTTTATACAACAGACCCCTTGAGGGTTACTTTTTGTGTTTCCTCAAAGCTAACCTTTTCTTATTATATTTACATGAATGTGTATTATGAGTTACTATTTTTGATAGAGTAGGAATGAACTTGACAACATGGTAAGATCATGAAAAGCATAAAAGCATTGCTGTGTGCCAATATGAGTTTAAATCTATCAATCCTCTGTTAAAATTGTTTTAAGAAAGTTAATCCTTTAACCTCAGTTTTATGATTTAAAAAATGTTCATTATAAAACCACCTGCACTAGATTGTTTTGAGAATATACTGTCTGGAACAGAGAATACACTGACTGTCTGAATTGTCTGCCCCCAAAAGATACGTTGAAGTCCTGACCCTCACTACATCAGAATGTGATTTTTTTTTTTTTTTTTTTTTTGAGACAGAGTCTCACTCTGTTGCCTAGGCTAGAGCGCCGTGGCATCAGACTAGCTCACAGCAACCTCAAACTCCTTGGCTCAAACAATCCTTCTGTCTTAGCCTCCCAAGTAGCTGGGACTACAGGCATGCGCCACCATGCCCAGCTAATTTTTTCTATATATTTTTAGTTGGCCAATTAATTTCTTTCTATTTTTTTTAGTGGAGACGGGGGTCTCACTCTTGCTCAGGTTGGTTTCGAACTCCTGACCTTGAGCGATCCTCCTGCCTCCGCCTCCCAAAGTGCCAGGATTACAGGCATGAGCCACCGTGCCCGGCCCAGAATGTGATATATTGGGAAATAGGATTGTTGCAGATGTTATTAGGTAAGAAGAAGTCATACTGGAGTAGAGTGCATCCTTAATACAATGTGAGTGGTGTCCTTATAAGCAGAGCAGAAGAGATGTAGAGACATACCAGGGGAGAGCGCCATATGACAACACAGGCAGAGTTTAGTTTGCTTCAGCTGTAAGCCAGGAAGTGACAAGGATTACTGTCAAATCACCTGAAGCTAAAAACAATCAATGAAAGATTCTCCCCTACAAGTTTCAAAGGTAGCTGACAGGGCTAACTCCTTGATTTTGGACTTTTATCCTCCAGAACTGTGAGATAATACATTTCTGTTGTTTTAATGCACCCAAATTGTGGTACTTTGGCAGCCCTGGGAAACTAATACCACACTTAATAATAAATATTCATTGTCTTCTCTCTCCCTCTGTTTTTATTTAGAAGAAGCTGATAGATGTTTGTATTTAGAAACTCATGTTCCTTAGAACCTACACAGGTAAAGCAGAGGGAATTATGCTTTACAAATCTCTCCTAGTCATGAGTGCAAGAAGCCAAGAAGTTGGCAAAATATGGCTTAGTACTAGAGTTTCCCTCTGAACTTTGAGATTCAAGGAAGTGACAATAATGTCAGACATTGTGAGCTCTACCAATATTTATCTTAAAAAGAAAGGAATAAAAACTAATAATAGGTTGACTTTATCTTTCCAAATCTGTGTCAGACAGATTCCTGTGAAAGTACCAAACAGCGTTGCTTAATTAAACCTTAGAAAATGTTAGCATTCTTTGTTTTTCAGCTTCACTGAGGTATAATTGACAAATAAAAGTTGTATATATTCAAAGTCTATAAAACGATGTATATATGTATTATATATAAAATGATATATATTATATTATAATATATATTATATATACATCATTTTGTATATATATTATATATATACACACACACACATTGTAAAATGATCACCACAATCAAATTAATTAACACATCTGTCACTGCACATAGTTTCCGCGCATGCGCGCGCACGTGTGTGTGTGTGTGTGTGTGTGTGTGTCTGGTGAGGACACTAAAGATCTACTCTCTTAGCAAATTTCAAGTAAACAGTACGGTATTAACTGTAGCCAGTATTCCAAGAACTTATGTATCTTACAATCAAAAGTTCATACCCTTTGACCAACATCTTCTCATTTCCCTCACCCCAGCCCCTGGAAACCCCCATTTTACCCTTTGCTTCTATGATTCCAACCATTTTAGATTATACATATAAGTGAGATTAATCATGTGACATTTGTCTTTCTTTTTTTCTTTCTTTTAAATTTTTTTTTAGCCTCAGGGTAGCAAAGAAAGTATTTTTCTTTCTGAGTCTGGTTTATTTCACTTAGCATAATGTCCTAAATGCTCATTCATGTTGTTACAAATGGCAGAATTTTCTTCTTTTTTTAAGGCTAGTTTTCTATTATGTATGTGTTTATGTATATATATCTCACACTTCCTTTAATCTATTTATCTGTCAATGAACTCCTAGGTTGTTTCTCTATCTTGGCTATTGTGAATAATGCAGCAGTAAATGGGAATGTAGACATCTCTTTGAGATACTGATTTTATTTTCTTTGGCTATATAGCCAGAAGTAGAATTTCTCAATCATATGCCAGTTCTACTTTTAATTTCTTGAGAAACTTTTATACTGTTTCGCATAACACCTGTACCAAGTTATATTCTCACCAACAATGTATAAAGGTTCTTTTTCCTCCACATCCTCACCAATATATGTTATCTTTTGTCTTTTTTTTTTATTTCAGAGTATTACAGGGGTACAAACACTTTAGTTACATAAAATACCTTTGCGCCATCCCAATCAGAATGACAAGCATGCCCATCCCTGAGGCAGTAAGCAGCACATCTATTATATATGGATTTACAACCCAAACACTCCTCCCCTGCTCCACCTGCCCAACACCCCATGAATGTTACTTCCCATATGTGGACATTAGTGTTCATCAGTTAGTAGCAATTTAATGGTAAGTACATGTGGTGTTTGTTTTTCCATTCTTATGATACTTCACTTAGAAGAATAGGCTCCAGCTCTATCCAGGATAATGCAATAGGTAGTTCATCATTTTTTATGGCTTAGTAGTTCTCCATGGTATACATATACCACATTTTATTAATCTACTCATATTGATGGGCACTAGGATTGTTTCCACATCTTTGCAATTATGAATTGTGCTGCTATAAATATTCAAGTGAAGATATCTTTTTTGTAGAATGTCTTTTTTCCCTTTGGGTAAATACCCAGTAGTGGGATTGGTGGATCAAATGGTAGTTCTACTTTTAGTTCTTTGAGGTATATCCATACTACTTTCCTTAGAGGTTGTACTAGTTTGCAGTCTATTCAGCAATGTATGAGTGTTTCTTTATCTCTACATCTGTGCCAACATTTGTAGTTTGGGGCTTTTTCATAAAAGCCATACTCACTGGAGTTAAATTCTATCTCATTGAGGTTTTGATTTGCATTTTTCTGATGATTAGAGATCTTGAGCATTTTTTCATATGTTTGTTGGTCATTAGTCTGTCTTCTTTTGAAAAGTTTCTGTTCATGTATTTGGCCCACTTTTTAATGGGGTTGTTTAATTCTTTTTCTTGCTGATTGTCCTGAGTTCTATATAGATTTTAGTTATCAGCCCTTTATCAGATGTATAGCATGAAAATATATTCTCCCATTCTCTAGGTTGTCTATTCTCTCTAGTGATAGTTTCTGTGAATGTACAGAAGCTTTTTAATTTGATCAAGTCCCATTTATTTATTTTTATTGTTGCTACAATTGCTTTTGGGGTCTTTTTCACAGATCTATAAGTTTTTCCAACATTTCCTTCTAGAATTCTTATGGTTTTATGACTTTAGGTTTAAGTCTGATATCTATTGTGAGATGATTTTTGTGAGTGTTGAGAGGTATGGATCCTTTTTCAGTCTTCTACATGTGGCTTTCTAGTTTTCCCAGTACCATTTATTGAATAGGGATTACTTTCTCCAGTGTATGTTTTTCTCTGCTTTATCAAAGATCAGATGGCTATATGAGGATGGTTTTATATCTGGGTTCTCAATAATGTTCCAATAGTATAGGTCTCTGTTCTTTTGCCAGTAACTTGTTGTTTTGGTTACTATAGGGTTGTAGTATAGCTTGAAGTCTGGTAAATTGACACCTCTCAACTTGTTCTTTTGCTTAAGGTTGCTTTAGCTATATGGAGTCTTCTCTGTTTCCATATGATGCATAGAATTATTTTTTCTAGATTAAATAAGTGAAAATCTGTGAAAAATCATGTTGTATTCTTGATAACAGCCATCTTAGCAGATGTGAAATGATGTCACATTGTGTTTGATTTGTATTTCAATAATGATTGGTGATGCTGAGCACTGAATCTGCTGGTGCTTTGATCTTGGGCTTCTCAGCCTCCAAAATTGTGAGAAATACATTTATGTTATTTATAAGCTACTCCATTTATGCTATTTTGTTATACCAGTCTGAATGGACGAAGATAATAGTTATTGATATCTCTGCTGTCTTTTCTTTCCATTTGCCTGGAATACCATTTTTCCCTTTATTTTTAGTCTACATGTCTCCCTAAAGGTAAAGTGAGTCTCTTATAGGCCCCATATATAGTTGGATTTTTTCATCCATTCAGCCGCTGTATGATTTTTTTTATTGGAGAGCTTAGTCCATTTACTTCAAGGTAGTTATTGGTAGGTAAAGACTTACTTTGCCTTAACTTATTTTGGTTAACTTATTTAGTTATTAGTTAACTTATTTAGTTATATCCTGCCTATTTTGTAGATCATTTTTTCCTCTCTTTCTATTTTCCTTCATGATGATTTTCTGTAGTGATTTACCTTGATTTCTTTCTCTTTACTTTTTGTGTACCTACTATAGGTTTTTGCTTTGTGTTTCCTATGGGGCTTACATAAAACATCTTACAGTCACAATAATCTATTTTAAGTGGATGATAACTTAGATTGCATACAAAATCTCTGCACTGTTACTCCTCCCCAAACATTTTATTTTTGATGTTTTTCAATTACAATTTGTAAGTTCCTGTTCTCCTTTCTACATTGAATATAAAATACTGGTATAATTTAAAATCAATGGCTTCTTCAGATCAATGAAAAATGGTAGTTTCCTGTTAAATCAAATACCATACCTATATATGTTTATACAGCTAGTAGATAATGCCTAATTGAAGAACTGGTTTTCTAGGAAATGATTGCTATCAGCACATACATAGGGACATAATATTAAATGTCTGCATCATGAAAAATTAAAGTTATTCTCTGGTCCTAGGCTTTACTTTGATTATAGGCTGTGATAACCAAAGACTTCAAATGGCCCCCAGTGATCTTTGCCTCTTGTTGTCCACACTCTCATGTATTCCCTTCTACATTATACAAGGCTTGATAGTTGTGATCATTAGCATATGATAGAATAAAAATATAAAAGGATATTTTTATAAACTAGAGGTGGGAAAATTGCAGAAGTCATAAAAAAACTACAAAACAAAATAAAAGATTTATTAGTCTAAATATATAAACATTAACAGATGCTATGAGAAAAAAAGGTTAATAAACATAATTGTTTTTTCATAAAAAAGTTAAAAGCCCCAAAATTTGAAAAAAAATTTTAAAAATATACAAAATAGAGTTAATATTCATAATATTAATATAAAAGGATCTATAAATTTTTAAAGTAAAAAATAATCAAAAGGACAAGTGGATTAAAATTGAGCATTTAATTCATTGAAGCAATATCAATAAAATAGTGTTGAGACAATAATTATGATCACTTAAATTAAGGCAACAACAATCTGTCATTTTCGTCTCATCTGATTCAAAAGTTAAAATGAGAAGTAGTTATTATAGTCAAAGGGATGAAGAAATAGGTTATATTATAAGTAACACAAATTTTAAGGGCTTGTAGTAGGATATGGCAAAATAACAAAACTACCTTTCCTTTGATGTACTTATACTCTTTTTAATAACATAGTATATAAAATGATTGACACATGAAAAAAGATATATGACAATGATATTTAGTACAGTGGAGCTTATCATAATAAATGTTATAAACAACAAATGTTCATTGAAAAGGAATGTATAAAATAATTACATGCACATTGTTGAACCTCATTGGCAATTACAAACAGTAAGACATGAAATGAAGTGATGTGCCTAGTATAAAACAAACAAACAAACAAAAATGATGTCTGTGTGTAGTGATGAGAAATTATATCTATAATATATTGAAAGGTAGTAAAAGTAGGTTAAAAATATGACACCAAAGATACAGGCAACAAAAGATAAACTCAACTTCATCAAAATTAAAAACTTTCGTGCATGAAAGGACACTATCAGCAGAGTAAAAAAAAGCAACCTATGACATGGGAGAACATATTTGCAAATTGCATATCTGATACAGGATTAACATGTAGAATATATAGAATACTCCTAAAACACAACAACAGAAAACAAACAACCTGATTCAAAGTGGGCTGGAATAGACATTTCTCCAGAGAAGATATACAAATGGCCAATAAGCATGTGAAGAGATGCTCAACATCACTATTCATTAGGAAATACAAAGAAAAACCGTAATAAGATACTATTTCACAACCATTAAAATGCCTATTCCAAAAATAAAGAAAGAAAGAAAAAAAAAAAGAACAAGTGTTGGCCTAGATGTGAAAAATTTGGAATTGGCAAACTGCTGGTGGAAGTGTAAAATGATGTAACTGTCATGGAAAACAGTATGGCAGTTTCTCACAAAATTAAAAATGGAATTACCATATGACTGAGCAATCTCACTTCTGGGCATATTCCTTCCTTTTAAGGAAATTAAATGCTGGGTCTCAAAGAGATATTTGTATACCCACATTCATAGTATTATTAAGAGCAATAACCAAAAGGTAGAAGTAACCCAGTGTCCACTGATACATGAATGGATGAAAAAAAAATGTGGTATGTACATACAATGGACTATTATTCAGATTTAAAAAGGAAGTAAATTCTGAGAAGTTCTACACCATGGATAAACCTTGAGGACATTATGTTAAATGAAAAATGCCAGTTGCAAAAAAATCAAATACTGTATGATTCCACCTATATGAGGTACCAAGAGTAGTCAAATTCATAGAAAGAGAAAATATTAATAGAATAATGGTTGCTTGAGGCTGAGACAGGAGAGAGGGGAATGGGCAGTTGTTTAATGGGTATTGAGTGTCAGTTTTACAAAATGAAGGGTTTTGGAAATTGGGATGCAGAACATTGTAAATGTACTTAACACTACTGAATGCACATTTAAAATGATTAAAATGGTGAATTTTATGTTATGTGTATTTTATCACAACTGAAAATAAAAAAACAATAAAACACAGCATGTGAAATAATATGGATAGTGTATTCCTGCTTTTACAGAAAATACATACACATCTGCATGCATTTGTAGAAGTACATTTAAAGCTAAACCTCAGTGGAAAATGTATTAATATTTACAGGAAAAGATATTAGACTGGGAATAAGCAAAGTTTCATATATTATAGTTGAAAAATTATTTGCATTTTTATGAGTATTATATTTTTAATTTAAAATCATGAAGAGTTAAAAAACAAAATAAAAGATATTAGTGATTACTAACATTTCTTATGTAAAATGATAGCTTGACAGACCCAGACTTCTACAGTTCCTCTCATTTGTCTTTGACTCTAATCCTTTACTTTGGAAATTACCAATAGGTGAAAATGTAGCTCGAATTTTAGAATCAAAATTACCTTAGCTAGTGGGTGTGGAAATAGAAGATCAGAAGTTTGTATCCATAGGTTATAGCTAGGACTCCAAATCACTGTCCCAGATAGTCTATAAACTTGCTTTTTCTATGCTTTTCAAGTTTGATGTTCATTTTTGTCATATTGCATTAAAATATTTCATTTTATGTCAAGGAAAACCATGAGTGTCACAGCCCCATTTCTTGTTGAACCTAGATTCGTCCTTGACAATCACCCAGGCACATAGAAGCTAACCTCAAAGATGGAGATACTTCCTTTCCTTTTCAAGCAACTTCCCAATACTTAATTTCCCCAACCTCTTTGATATCAATAACCAACTGCATTTTCTATTTAATCTTCTTATTTTTGGATAAACAAGGTATATGGGGTCTCTGAAACACTGTCATTTTCATGAAGCCTTTCCTGGTAGTTATTTACAGAGAGGGAAAGTCACTCTGAATGTATCACTATTGGTCCTTGGTGGGTGTCAGGGTTGGGAATAACATTGGAATTTATTTACAAAGCAAGTTCTATTGCTTGTTAGAACGCTTATGATTATTCCTCTCTCACCTAATTTCAACTTAGTCTTTATAAAGCTTCTTCATTGTGGTTTATGTTTCCTAGGATAATTCGGACTTTGCTGCAAATTAAGTAATTGATTTAAAGGGATGAAATCCAAGCATGAAACCTAAAATTAATCTGAGGATAGAGATATTACTCATTAAACAAGCCTGAAGATCCCACAAAGCACAATAGCTATGTGACATTCTGGTCTACCTATGTGCATGGACTGCTACAGCCAGGCAGAAAACAGTATAATGTACTATTTAAATAGCACTGATGATATTTATGGATTCTATCATTCCTTCTGCTTTTACCAGCTAGAGTTCTTCTGTAAAGAACTTTCTGTCATTGACTAGGATTTTTTGCCTTGAAATAACAGTGGTGTTGGAAGGGCATGACAAATACTTTTTCTTTCCCTTTAATTATCAAGTTTGTATTAATGAACAAATGTCTTTCCATTTGTAAAAAAAAATTATGGAGAACTTGCTTTAAGCCTTGCATTGTTTTACATGCTGGGCTTTAGAGTTAGAGATATCTAGGTTCTAAATTCAGATCTGCCATTCTATAGCTGTGTGACTTGAGGCAGATTTCTAACTTCGATGATCTGCCTATTTCCAAACTAGAGATATAAAAACACTCGCCGGCAGTATTGCTGTAAGGACTGCAAACATGATGTATTTTAAGTGTTTAACATAGTATCCTGCACAAAGTAAATGTTTGCTAGTATTTTAATTGCTTCCCATAGACTGGCCTCAGTATGGTTTTAGGTATTCTAATTTATAACTCAGAAAATCCAGCTAATTTGCTTCACTGTGGTCAAAAGATATGTTAATGAATTTTTATTTTCATACCTTCTTTAAAGCAATTAGGTTTAACTTTGATTTCTTTCCTTTCTTCATTCCCTGTATATTCCCTTTATTGGCTTTGGAGTCATAGTGCCTGCCATTAAGCTGATGAAATTTCCATTTCAAAACAGGAAAAGCCATGATTTTCAAGACAGGGAAAAAAATAAATAATAAATAAATCAAAATCTCTAAATTCTGTTAGATCAGATGCAATCGAATTACTACTTACTATTTGTGTCTTTGATGAATGTTGTGGTTCCACAGACTTCTAGTATATAGTCAGCTATCCTCCAACTCTCTTTTTATTAAAAAGTAAATCCATATATATGTATGTATATGTAAATAATAAATAAGTTTTATCATTTATATTTTGGTACAAGCACATCCAGACAATCAGGGCAGAACAAGGGAGAGTTATCTCTAACCCAAGGTTTCTAATGCCCTGGCCAGAGTGGGTTCTATAGAAAGGTAGAGTAAGTGGCCACCTTCATTGAGTGAACTAGAGGGTGCTATTTAGCCTAAAAATATATTCCCTCGCCTTGGGTTTTGTAAGGTCACTGTTAGAATGTAAAACTACTTTTGAGTGGAAGGTATCATGGTAAAGAGTAGAAGAAATAAAGTGAGGTAGAAAATATTTCCAGAACATGGAGGCCTAAATATGCTGGCACTTTCAATTTTAATATTTTTGGAAGAAGCAAGTCTTTTAGGGTCAGAAGGTACACTTGTAGCCTGCATAATGACTGAGATGAAAGAGATGTGATGGGTGATGATGGAGAGAATGCCCTAGAAAAACACAATGCCTGGTTAAGATTACTGCCCCCTTTTCATTTTAGTATGAGTGATGATGAGGGTATGGGGTGGGATGTAGTGAGGGAGTGAAAACCAAGCTGGAAATATATATATGTGTGTGTGTATGTATATATATATATATATATATATATATATATATATATATATATAGTATTTATAGACATTTTCTTCTGTCTGAATGAAGATACTCCAGTTTCTTTGTGACCTTCACTGACCTTGTTACAATGTTTTGTATGACCAGCAGCAAAGGACTTTGGCAACCAAATAAAATCTGAGGCACTTGAGGCATTTATTTTTATCAATCTGAAGGCTAATTGTGTAGTGATGTGGATGGCTGAATTAGAATTGATGGTGTCTGTTTCATGTAATCTCTACCACCTCTCAAGTGCAGCAAGGTTGGGTGATTGGTTTTACACAATGTTTTGTATTTAAGTGTTTGTGAGGATGCAACTGGGATCTTAAAAGCTGATCTTAGGCTCTTATTATTTTAAAAACTTCTGTAGCATAACAAAACAATAGCAGAATTGTGCTATTCTAAACACTGGCAGAATTGTGTTCATAGTTGGTGCTACATGTATCTTTGTTAAATGAATGAATAAACAAACTCCACTGCTACTCCATCCAATGGGATATTGTGTAGTATATTAAACTCATGGTATAAGTCTATTTGTCTATTTGTTCTTGATATTCAGTGGAGAATTTTAATGGAGACCAAACTTAGATGAGACAGAGTAGGCAATTGCTTTATGACTTCCATTCTGAGATTTTCATGTAGCACATCTACAAAAATCAAGAGAAAAATTAAGTTCTCTAAGACAATTCTTATCTATGACATGTAACCTTTAGAGAGTCATACTTTGGAGTTCATAAACATCTTCTTTCTAGTAGTAATTCTAGGTTAATTCAGTCTCCAATCTCAAAGCTTTATCATGTGTAGATAATAAAAGATATTTTTAAATGTGGTTCATGAAAATCATCAAAGAAAAGGATGTTTAAAATTTCATAAGTTTTATGAAGAAAATAAAGAATAAGAAAAGATTCTGATCAGGTATTTGGTTCTATAGGGCCCAGACAGAGAGGAGATCCTTTTTATTTCCCTCATAGTGGTCAGGCTCTATCAGTCATTCAACAACAAGTGAAACTTTAAATTTCATGGGTTTAAATGGATTGATTCATCATTGCACACTACCCAACCGATCAATAATGAGTGCTGACAGTTTTGTATTTGGAATGATTCTGAAGTCATATCTGTATGTATCTTGAATGTCAATTATAACCAATTAATTAATAGAAAAATAGCAGCATAAGGGCTGTGTCTTTGCTATAATAACCATGAATCATAAGTAATTAATATGTAATGTTAAGGAAAAGATGACACAACCCCAGGGCAGTAAAGTTAGAATGGCATATAAAAGACAACCTAGAGAAGCCCAGTCTGCCTGTCAGCTTTGACCCTTGTGCACCCCACAAGCAAACAACAGTGTTGCAGATGACACCAACCAGCAGCCATGAGCGATACTTTCCATGATGAATTGGCAGCCCAGCTGCAGTGATTACCACATTTTTATTTCTACCTTTTGTATTAAATTGCACAACCTGAGGACAGGGATTCAGCTTTTTATCTGGATGTGTACTGGGGTTTGCTGTGTGAAATGTCTTCATTATTCTCAAATAACCTTTCCCGTGAATATAGAAACTGTCACCCTCAACAAAACATAGCAGTCTAAAGAGATCAATATTCAGTCTCCTTTCCAGATGTTGTAAAGAAATGAGTGAGTTCCCAGAATGCTTTAGACTAATTTCACAGTGAGATGTAAAAGAAATAAATTTTTTCTCACCCCAGCCAGCAATCTGTTAAAGCTCTGAAGCATAAGGCCAGGAATTTCTTGCATAGTAGTTTTTGTCCTATTGACGATTCCTGTGCTATTTATATTCAAGGCAATGACTGAGCCTCGTTGAACCAGCCAACCAATTTTCTCTATAGAACCTTGAAACTGCTAATACCTGAGGGGGAATTTAACACCCCTGGCAGAATACTTACTTTTATATATTTTTTAAAAAATTATAAGTCTGTAAAATAGGTGGCAAATTTAGCCTGGTGAGGGAATTTATCTTTTCTTCATTTCTGACTAAAAAACATACTGAGCCACCCTCATAGGGTTATGTTAGTCCTGTTGTACAATTACTCTATGTCAAAGAGTCCCAATGTTAATGCCAACAAAGGTCTCAGAATTCATCTAGTTGACTGTCACAGAGACTTGGAGAGATTATATTACTCTTAGCCTATTATATAGCCATGCTAAATTTAATTTTAAACTCAGAATAATCTGAAAACATATATGACATATTTAATAGCATAACTGGTTCCAAAAACCAAATCACTAAGTCAAATATTCTATGATGTACCCACTGTTAACCTGGATCTTACCATCTGGTCTTTATGTTTAAATAGGAAAGGGGAAGGAAAAGGAGAAACTATGATTTTTTTTTTTTTAGTATATGTGATGGTTAAAACATTATGCTGAATATCGTTACACATATCCACTCTAATTCAAAGAATGTCCCTGCAAAGTATGTATGGATTTTATATTTTATAAAAGTCAAATCAGAATGTTTAATACTTTTGCCCAATATCCTGAAGTTACTAAATATCCATGAATCTACATTGTACAGTTCTGTTACCAAAGTTCAACTGCTAGAAAATGGAATTCCCTGGTTCTCTTGCAGGGACACTCTATGGTGCTCTGACTAAATACTGAAAGTAAATACTCGGGTTATGTTTTCTGCTGTTTTTATTAGTCTAACTCAGAGATTCCCTAGTCGTATCAATCAGGAAGAGAACAAAAAGAAAGTCTGGGTGAGATAGCCTTGAAGAGCAAATATCCTTTACCTTTCTGCCAGCTGTCTGTTGCTGTCACTGTGCCACTGTGGTTCTTACTTTCCCTTTCACTTCTATTCCCACTTTACAGTGGAGCTCACCTCTTCTTTCCAGTGCTATCCTTTCATATGGGCTTGTTTTTTCTCTACTTTGATGGTTCTGTCACAGAACCATATGGCTTCACTAGTTGCCACTGCTCGTGGCCTTATAATGTTCCCTCATCAAGTCACTGCCGATTTTATTCCTGCTTCCTGGTTCAAACTTTGCCACAGTTACACTTACCTTTGTTGCCATCACCATGTCTGGCTCTGTTAATGTTTTGCATTTTACTAGCTCCCTCAGAGCTGTAGCAATGCTCACAGAAGCAAGAGAGTGTTCTCCCTTTCTTTAATCCTCCAGTTAGTGTTCCACAAAGCCCTTCTTTTTCTCTTTTCTTATAGAACCTCTAGGGTCACAAATAATACGTTAAGCTTGGTCTCTCCCTTTTGAGTAAATCTTGCTGGGTAAATTTGAACATGTATGTCAACATGGCAGAGAACATTAAATTGATACTGTACATTCTTTCAAAGACATACCTTTTATCTCATTACCATCAATCAATATCTCAGTCCAATGTTAAGATATCTTATATCTTTTCTTGCTCAAGATGCACTTCAAAGGCATCATTTCTAAAGACTGGAAAGAGATCTGTGTACCAAGTTTTATTTAGGAGAGACTTTGTCCAGAAACTCACTCCACATTCTTGATATGATTCTTCATAAGTTTTCTTAAAAGACTCATTAAATGCTCATGCAAAAAAAACTCCTGTTATACCATCTGACTTCTCCGCATTCCTTTTGAGGGTACATCCATTATAATTCCTTCTGGGAGTCTCACAATGCTCATTCTGGCCACAATGAAATAGAATCTGTGTTACTAGGCTGTTACTTCATGCTATATATTTTACTAGAATTGTTCTGTTCAATCAGTAACTACATTTACAACCTAGAGTAACACAGGGGCTTACCTTAGCAGCCACAATCACCTTAGTAAGGAAATTTGAACAGGTTCTTTAGATGAAGTTGCTAAGAAAAGATTTCAATAATGGGAAAGACCATGGGGCTCCTCTTAAAAGCAGCTATTTAGGATGGGTATCATAAGGTAGCGATCCCCAACCTTTTTGGCACCAGGGACTGGATTCATGGAAGACAAGTTTTCCACAGACTGGAGGTAGAAGGGGTGGGGTGTCATGGTGGGAGGGGTGATGTGGAGCTCAGGTGGTGATGTGAAGCCCTTTTCCTAACAGTCCATGACCAGTACCAGGCCACTGTGGCCCGGGATTTGGTCACTACAGTCATAAGGATTAGATGGGGCTTAGAAGAGGATAACATCAAAGAATCTAGCCAATAACGAAGAAACAAGAGTGCATGAAGAGATTGCCAGAAACTAATAAAACAAACACAGCTCCCTTAACGCTTAGATTACAATGTATGTGAGCTTCAATCTGGATAATATTGGTGGTGAAAGGTCAAGCACTTATAATTTTAATGAAAGCAGATGATGAAATGTTATTTTCCATTAAAAAAGGAAAATACTCCCAGGCTTCCTCATATTCCCTGATTATTTTGCCTCCTTCTTCTTCCCTGCTGCTTCCACTGGTAGTGTTACTTTCTGAGTTTTTCTCTGGTTGACTTAAACCTTTTGTTATGGCTGTGGGCTAGATTCCCCTTGGTGCCCCCTAGTGGGCTCATTCACTTCCTGATATTTTATTCATTCATTCATTCATTCATTTATTCATTCCAGGCATCCAGCTTCAACTAGGGACCAGTGTCTTTCAGATTATAAATGTTTCATAATTATTCACTGGCAATAATTCTCCTGCCACATCATAGAAAAGGCATCATCCTGTCCCATGTAGATAATATGGGCCCAACTCTGCGACTCCTTCCTCTTTGGATGCATCAGCATATATTCAAGCACCTGCCTTTGATGCCTCTGTCTTGCAGCTGGTAGGAACACAAGTGACAGCATACATGGCCTAGCAAAGTACGGTTGAGTGTTAAAAGCATGTATTTCCTTGCTTTTTCCCATTTCCTAACCTTTGGTGAAAGTGCCCATCATATCTACCACCTTCATACTCCTTTTCACTTCTGGCAAATTTAGCTCATCTTTGTCTCATGTTGTAATCCTGTTCTGACAAAATAGCAGGGTTGAATGCTTATATGTTCATCTTTTGTTATCCTAGTAACTTCAAGATAATGATAACAGTCCACTTGGAGAAGCCCAAAGTCTTTTCTAGGAAGTAAGGGGAGGAATAAAGCTCTCGATCCTTATGGGGTTAAAACCCAGGCTGGGCTATAGCACAAAGGCTGAAAATGAGTGAAGAAGTCAGAAAGATATAAATTAAAATCCCGTTCTTCTACTTCCCCAATATGTAACATAACTTAGGTTGCATGAGCTTCATTTCCTCTTTGTTATTACAGAAATATCTGTGTATAGGCTATTTTGAAGACTGAGTGTGGTAATGTATGTAAACTGCTTAGTGCAGGCTCAGCCCAGATGAGCACTCATTAGATCAAGGCTAGTATTAAGATTAAGAGTTAAAAGTACCCTGAGCTTCTACTAGGCCACACAATTTTTGTTTTAAGCCAAAGTTCTCAGCACAGTAACTCACCAGAGAATTACTTTGTCTTCTCTTCTAGAACCCTTTAGAATTGGGGGTGGTGGTTGTATGTGTTTCCTCAAAGATTTAGATTTTTGGAAACTTTGTCAGAATATAGTTCCAATTTTCCATGGTGAACAGATAAAAACAAAACATTGTCACTGAGCAAAATAAATGATAGTAGGTTAAGAATTTTGCAAGTTACTCACTCAATCACTGGAAGTAAATACAATCTAAACATAAAATCAAAGTAGATATATCCATCATTGCCAAAAATTAATCTCTTTGGGGAAATTACCAAGAATTATAGAACAAGGTGTCAAAAAAAAATAAAAATAGGATGCACTTAAAACTTAGCATATGGTTTGAGATCCAGGAGGGAGAAAATAATTATCAAGGCACAGAGAAAACACCAATTAAATTAAGGGTACCACCTGCCTAGTTCAATCAGGATATTTCACAATAAAAGGTTTGCGTCCAAAGTCTTGATTGGCTATATTTCTAAATTAATATTTTTCTTTGAGGTTTGAAACTTCAAATTTTGCTATATCATTCAGATACTATCTATCCATACTGTCATGCTTAAGTTCAAAGAAACTTATAATTTCTCTTTAGGCTTGTTATAATAAGATTTTAATAGGATAGCATGCCTATCGATTTGTCCTCTTCCCATCTCTCTACTGCATTCTTTACAGAACAATCTTTCTCAATTGCATACATAACCAAGTTATTCTTCTGTTTTAAATCATTCTGATGAACCGAAATTTTCTTCATGAAAACTTTCTAAACTCTTTGACATAACTTCTAATATAACCCCTTCATTGGTCTTCCCTATATCCTGCCCCTCTCCCACACGCACCTATAACCCAAACGTTCTAGATCATTTGCAATGTATTACAGTCAGCATGTAATTTCTCTTACTATTTTTTTTAAGAGAATGTCACATTTCTTTCTTCACAAGCCTCTGCTAATCCCTTAGGCTATCAGGCTGTACCAGCGTGGTGATAGTGTGAGTTGACCTCCCTTTTATATCTCCAGAACTTATTATAGTCACTGCTACATAGTGAGTAACCAACAAATATTTTCTGAATAAATGACAAATTACCTAGTTTACATATACCATCCTCCAGAAAATGTTCTTTAGACTATGTGCCCTAAACTCAGTATTTTCCTGAAAGATAACAAATATTTGTGCTCATTGATCATAACTCTGGCTTGATTACCTACCATCCCCCTCATTTTGAAGAGCTCCTCATAGATGGGCTACATTTATTTCTGTACCCCAAGTTATAGCATCTGGTATGTTTTGGGTCCAAATATTCTCATTCCTTGTTTTGTCCTTCATGTTTTCATTCCTATCAAAGTGTAGAGGAGACAAAATAGTTGGACGAGCTTTTGTCATGCTTTGCAAAGTAGAATTTGTAGGTGAGAATTGAAGAAGTGTTTTGAGAATAAAGAAGTTAGCTTCTTCAACCTAAAGCTGAAGTCAAGTTGGAAAAGGAGGTGAAACCACTTTCATCAGCAACAAAAGTGTCAAAAAGGAATGCGTAGTCACCTTATGGGCCCATTCATTCTTTTATGATTATGTAATAACCTCCAATCACATCTTAGGCACTACTCTGGATGCTGGGAAGAAGCAGTGATAAGCAAAAAAAAAAAAAAAAGGAAAAAGAAAGAAAGAAAATCTCTGCCCTGCTAAAATGCTGACATTTTTGTAGGAGAGACGACTAATGATACAAAATAAATAAGTAAAAAATGTAGAGCACCAGATGGTGAAGATTGCCATGAGGACAAAAAAATTACAATAAAATAAACCAAGGCAGAGGGAAATTTATTACCAGAAAAAGGGGTTGCTTTTTAATATTTTTATTTTACTTTTTAATATGGCCAGAGAAGTTCTTTCTGAAAAGGTGACACTTGGCCAAGGAACTGAAGAAAGATTATATTATTTATAGTGCTAGCCTCTGACAAATTTAAATTACCCTGAAACTCCAGTGAGATAGCACAACCAGAGATGATTTCTTGCTGTTGTGTGTTCGGCAGTGGTGGGTGAGGTGCTCAGCTCTACACAGTCACTGAGGCACCAAGGCTGATGCCATCTCCTCCTTGTTTGGACTGCAGAGGAGCATATGGACCTGGACATCTCCATGCTGCAGGAAAAGAGACTAAAGTCACACATGAGCTTTTAAGTGTGTTAGCCTCAAAGTCATACATGTTCCTTAGGCTCGCAGCCTGCTGACCAGAGCTAGTTATGTAGTCCAATTTTACACAAAAGGGGCTATTGAGGAAAACTTGCTGTACTAATCTCTTATGGCTGCAGTCATAAATTACCACAAACTTAGTCGTTTAAGGCAACAAAAATTTATCATGTTACTTTTCGGGAAGTTAGAAGTTCCGCAGTGGGTGTTGCCAGCTGTGCTCTTTCTAGGGGTCTGGGGAATAATTCATTTTATTGCCTTTTCTGGCTTCTGGAGGCTGTCCTCATTCCTTAACTAATGGATCCATTTCACAGTCTTTTGTTCCTTCTGCCTTCATCATTGCATTGTGTTTTCTCCAGCTTTGATTTTTTTGCCTCCCTCTTATAAGGACCCTTGTGGATGATCCTTGATCATTGGGCACTTCTGGATCATCCAAGATACTCTCCCCACCTCAAGATCTTTCTAAAATCACTCTGCAAGTCTCTTTTGCCATGGAAGATAACATAGACATGGTTTCTGGGGAGTAGAATGTGGACACTTTGAGAGAGGGAGCATTATTCTGTTCACACTTTGTGATATGACAAAATAATCTCTACTACTAGGATAGAGCCATGTGGAAATCTATATCAAAACATTAGGAACAACAAATTCAAAATCTCTGTGTTGGGACTATATTCATGGCACCAGTGTGGGTAGGTGGAGCATGAGGGAAAATGGTAGGAGACAAGATCAGAAAGGTAAAGGAAGAGTAGGTAGGAGGAGAGCGTGAAGGGCCTTCCCTGTAGGCCTTTGTCTTAAAGAGAGTTGGAAAGCCATTTGAAAGTATTGAGAACAGACTGCAGAGTTGGAATAAAAATCTGAGAGAAACAAACTAACATGAGTCAAAAGCAGAAGAATAAGTGATAGCAAGAACTGAGGATGGGGTCACTGGTCAAATCCAACTAACCCTGTTCACTGCTCAAGCTGATTTTTGTTTTAATACCAGTTTCTCTCTTAGGAGCCCCACAGATTCTGGCAGCAAGAAAACTGTACGGAAAAATTGAGATGATTTACTTATCCAGCTACTTGGTGGACTGTTAGGTACACTTCTTTCCAAATTTTTTGTCATAATAATTATAGATACATAATGATTTATAACAGAATATATTTATTTAATGTTCTATGTATATATTTAGTCTAGAAGAGAAATGAAGAAAGGTTAATGCAACACTGTCATAAGAAGGACTTTTTGTGTGTATGTGTTATTTTCATTCTCCAGAATCTGACTAATTAGAGACAATAATAGGATTTTTCCCCCTTTGAGTTGATATTTAACCAATGGAGAAAGTAAGTTAGAAGGAATATAAATAGCTTCTCTAAAACAGTCAACTTCTAGCATATGCAAATTCTTGAGCATATAATAATTGCCGATTATTATTCTAAACAATAAATGTAAGAGGTATGATCTTATACTCAAGAGAAGCTGAGTTCAGAGAGGTTAAGGGCTGTTCTTACTTTTAACGTCAATCACAGCAAGTAAGCTATAGATCCAGGGTTCCAAACAGATGGGCTGACCCGGATGCCTGCCTGTTCACCACTATACTACGTGTCTTTCAAGATCTGAGGTCTGCTCTCATCCCAACCAAATGTACACAGTATTTTCTAAATATCCAACCAATTATAAAATTAATTATCCAATTAATTAACTTAATTATTAAATTAGTAACATTAGTTATTACTTTTCCAATTATTTAAGATATTGATGCTCATATGATAATCTTCAGCTTGTAGAAAGGGACTCGCTCAATAAAGACTATTATAATTCCTGGTATAATTATCTAAGACCATAAAGTATCCTGGTGTTTTATGAAGCTCTGTAGTCAGCCACAATGGAAACAAAAAGTGTTTTCAAATTAAAACTTATTGTAACTTTTTATTCATAATTTTGTCTAAACTCTTTTTGAAGATCTTTTTCTTCCTACACCGTTTAACCTCTTGGGGGTAGCAATCCTCCTCATTTTGTTCCTTACTATGTAAATTCATGATTTATTTGACCTATTTTTAAAATCATTCTGGCATCTTGGGATTTTTGGAATCAAGTTTATGCTGTATCTCCTTTTCTCTCTTTCTTGATTAATCATATCCCCCTAGACTTCTTGTTTTCAGTATTAAGATGCCTATGTTTTTTGATAAAGTATTGCATTGGCATTTAATGTGTTCATGGATACAGATATATATACACATACAGAGCAATGGAAACATCACAGTCCTATATAGTAGTTTTCAAATCCTGTTTAAAATGCTTAGAACACACACACACACACACACACACACACACCCCAAAGATGCACATTAACATTGACAAAAATATTTGAGTGAAACATTTCAGTGGATATGATCTTTAATATAACAGCAAATTGTGTACCAGACAAGTATCCCTTGTTCTCTGTCCAAATAAATATTGGGGAAATAATTCAGTAAAAAAAAAAACAACAACAACAAAGAACAAGAATGTAAGATTTATCCAAGGATATAAAAACTGTGTGTACATGTGCGCATGTGTGCAATGTGTGTTAATTCAGACTATTTTATTGAATGTCTAAATGTAAGATTTTGGAAACAAAATATTAAATTTATAAAACAGTGGGAAGTCTAGTGAGAAAGTTTGCATTTCTTTTAAAATCAAAAAATGTTTTAATAATTGTTATAAAAGTACTTTTTAAAATTTAATATTTTTTCAGGATAAAATTATAGCAGCTACTTTTTATTACACAGAAGTTTTTATGCACAGAGATTTTTATTACAGAGAACTCTCATCATGATTTTCATTTAATGGCATATACTCAAAACTACTTTTTGCTTTTGCTTTTCTTTTTGTTTTTGGTGAGTCATAATCTTTAATATTAACTGTTTCAGTGTCTATGCCCAATTCTGGTACTAGCAGCAATTAAATCATATACATACGCCTTTCCTGAATTCATTCTTATAATATGTGGCGTTTGGAGAAGTAATTGTATCCTGTGCTTGGATCAGTAGTCAGTTGACTGTTTGAGTAAGAGCTTTCCTATTATGTAAATGTTTAAAAATTTTCTGAACAAAGAAATAAGGCCACATCAGGGACATGAAACCATATGTTTTTCACCATATGACCACCCTGTCTTCCTTTCGTGAGCTGTACAATAGCAAATAGACATGAAAACACTGACTACAGAGCAATAAAAAGCAGAGGGGGTTAAAAATTAATCAGCTTTTAAAAAGCTGTTCATATTAATATATTTTATCTTAAAAAAATAGGAACTTGAGATTGCTTTTTGTTTCAATAAATCCAACATTGCGTAAAAGAAGGGAACAGTCCAAATGTAAACGTAATCAGAGGCCAACTACCCAACTACCTCTCAGTGTTTTGCATATAAGAAATATGACTGGCACTGGAATGAAAAAAAGAGAATTTGCCCGAATCACAGAGCGAGGGATCAGGTGCCCCTAGTTTAGACTTGAGTGATAGAAGATGTGAGTTAAGAAATAAAATAAAAATAAAGTAATTCCATGCACTGAATTAACTGTGCAAAGCCCATGGCTGAAGATTAATAAAATGCATGATGAAAAGCAGAAGAAAATTGCTCTGTCTAAAAGAAAGGCCTATTTTTCAAAGACATTTGAGAAAATTGAAAATAAGTAGGACTAGGAAGTGAGGAACAATTGCTGAAGTGCTGATAACTTGGAAGAAAAACAAATATTTCTGTGACAGAATAAAAACAAGCATTTGTGGAATGTGTTCCTATACATTTCTACCTGTACAGAAACTTGAATAATGTGATAGATTATAAAAAGTTACTTAATTTTAGAGAAAATTACCTTTAGAGTGTGTGTGAGGGAGTATTTAATATTAAATTGTATATCTGTTATTTCAGAAACTGTTTTGAGGATTAAGAATTAGAATGGATTAGACTTTGCTCTTGCTATCCACTATTTATTATCCACTATTTTTACTTTATCGTTACTAATATATGTCAGAAAAAAGCAACCCAATTCTACTGAATTTTAATTAAAAAATAACTATCACTTCAGATTCCTGTAATTTTAAGTGTTCTAGGTGATGGAATTTTAATTTGTTTTTATACCTAGAGAACTGTGTTGACTCGAGCTTGTTTGGAATTTAAAAAACACCCACACATCCATAAAACTGCAACTTTTAAACACTTCTAACAGATGATCCAGCTGATGGCAGGATGACATTGCTGATCTGTTTTTTTTTTTTTTTTTCAAATTAAACATTACTCCAGCTGCCACAAGGTGTGCTGAATAGAGGGGAAAACCACAAACAATGAGCCTTGAGGGATATAAAATTAAGTATCTGTCTGCGTGAAGAAGAGGTTGATAATGAACTCTTTTAGCACTTAGCTATGTGAACCATTCATTTGTCACTTAGTGTACAGCAGTCTAAGCAATGCTTTTACTGTTATGTATATTTTTTCATGCATAAATTGTCTAGACAAATAGATGAAAGGTCCTCAAAGGTAGAGAGTATATTTCATTGTTTAAATGCCCAACGTTTGGCAAAGTTGCCTACATTTAGTAGAAGATAGATAGGTAGATAGATATAAATATTTAGTGTATATATGTTCTATTAAAAGATAAATATATAATTTATTTGGAAGATACTTAGAAGATAAATTGTTTAGAAGACAAAAGGATAATCATATATTTATATATAAGAGCCTATAGCTATCAAAAAAAAATTTTATGACTTTCATAAAATATGGAATTACCCAGATGGTAAAATAGACATTAGACATTCTGGAAAACATTAAATACGAAGATATGCTGAAAGAGATGCATCAAAGCAGTGGCGATACTCAAGACCATAAAAGAAGAGGATGCTGAAATCAGAAGGCAAATGAAATCGGAAGTGGGTGGGCATTGGGAGATCTTGTGTACATTGACTCTGAGCCTTTCTACAGCATCACTGTTCAGTGAAGGGCAGCCCTCAGAACACAGGAAATAAGACTTCTGTATTAAGCATGGATCCGTGAAGTATACACAGCTGTAGAACAATGGAAGAGAAAGGACAATAAGAAAGTTACTTTGTATCAGACTGGAAAAAATACAACAAAGTATGTTATAAAAGTTTACATGTACACATCTCTCTGTTATAGGCTTTAGGTATAGACTTCATATTATTTTTGCAGGGGGAAATTTCCAAGATAAAAGCATCAGTTTAAGTGTCCTGGAAAACTATGCAATTCAGCTTTTCTTTCTGTGAATATATCAATCAATATTTTTATTATAATTTATGTCTCTTAAAATCAATATTTGAGGTTCTTGGAGTCTAATCTTGTTATTTTATGCTTTTAAAAATATCTAAACTTAAAATGTAAGATATAGGCAGTTTGAAAACAAAACCATAGGAAAAGGAATACCATATGTATATTAACCACCTAAATGATGTTGATATATTAATAACAAACTAATAGACTTTATTACAATAAACATCTATTTAAGGATAAAATGATAACATTAAAGATTAACAATCAATTCATCAAGAGAAATAAGACTTCTAAACTTATTAGAAGTTTAGCTAATGTCTAATAACATAGCTTCAAAATCTATAAAGCAAATATAAAGCAAGGAGAAATTTCAAGAAAAAAATGATTAAAAAATGATGAAATCCATCACCACAATGGAGAAATGGAGAAGAGTTTTTTTAAAAATAAACTGAGAATGATTAAATACAAAAAAGAATAGGAAGGATATACAGAAACTTTGAACAGATATTCTAGAACATAGTACGTCCAAATTATGGTTACCATTTTTTTCTAATTCATACACAAAATGTTTTGTTTTTAATGAAACATGTAGTACTAAATAAAAGCGAAATATATTTAAAGAAACATGTCATAAGATTATGCTCTCTATAATTCAATTAAATGTTTAGAAACCAAAGATAATTTAAATAAGCTTTTATATTCAATAATAATAAAAGTTTCTTCTAAATAGGTCTTGGATTAAATAATACATATCCTAGGAAAAAATTTATAAATTTAATCAAAAGAAAAAGATAATGGAAGTAATATATTACAAAATGTATGAGGTGCAACTAAAGTAGTACTTCAAGGAACTTTTATCTTTAAATGCTTATTGTGATAGTTATCCAATTTAAGAAGTTATCAAAAGTAAAAAACAATGAAATATTCCATAAGAAATAGCAGTAAATAAAGATACTGGTAGATATTAACTGAATAATTTTAATTTGATTCATAAATTAAAAAGAAAAAATAATACTACTGGTATGTGATTTGAAAAGACTACACAGAAAAGCCTCTGGCAGATTGATGAGAAAAAGTGAAGAAAGTCCCCAGTGATACTTATTAGATAGGTCATATCTAGTTAGAAAAGGTAAAAGTTAGCAAAGATATTATTTAAAAAAAAAACTTCTTTGAAAACATAGATGAGATGGATATTAAAATAAAACAAAACAAAACCTTGAGTAGTGCTCAGTAATTAAGGTGGGCAGGTTTTTCAGAATGTCCATTTATCTTACTATATTGGCATCTATGGAAAGTGAATCAGTTTTGAAAGAATGCCCAAGGCCCAGATTGCTCTATTTACAGCATGACAAATAAGAAAAATAATTCTTATGTTACGCAAACTATTCTGCTTTGTGAAAAGAGAGAAAAAATTTCTCCCAACTAGTTTTATAAGGCCAGTATAATCCTATAAATCAGACAAGGCTAGTATATTTGTTAGTCAGGTTTTTCTAGAGAAACGGAACCGAGAGAGAGAGAGAGAGAGAGAGAGAGAGAGAGAGAGAGTTTGTGTGTGTGTGTGTAGCAACTACAAGTTCCAAGATCTGCTGGGTGAGTCAGCAAGCTGGAGACCCAGGAAAGCCAATGACTTAAGTTCTAGTCTGAGCTCGAAGGGCTGAGAACCAGGAGGACCAATGGTTTAGTTACTGTCCTCAAGGCTAGAAAGCTCAAGACCCAGGAAAAGCTGATGTTTCTGTTCAAGGGTGAAGGTCTGAAAAAGCTGATGTCTCAGTTTGAAGGCAGTCAGGCAAGAGGAATTCTCTCCTACTTAGCCAAGGGTCAGCCTTTTTGTTCTACTCAGGCCTTAATGTGATTGAATGAAGCCCACCCACATTAGGGAGAGCAATCCACTTTACTCAGTCTACAGATTTAAATGTTAATCTTATCCATAAACACCTCACAGACACACTCAGAACAATGTTTGACCAAATATCTTGGCAACCAGTAGCCCAGACAAGTTGACA
>VSMD01008889.1:0-44358 GCA_008750895.1 Mirza zaza | reverse complement strand
CCCCTCCCGCAAGTAGAATGTAAGATCCATGAGAACAGGAACATTGACCAATTTACTGCTGTGTTCTCATATAAGTAAGATGTGCAATGGATATTTTCAAAACAATTATTTGTAACTAAATGAATACAAATGAATGACTCGGTCACACACCATCAACTTCACCCACCCAACCTATGACTCTGGCAGGAGTCTACATGGAGCTCTCGCAGCTGGTGGTGGCAGGGTGATTGCCAGGACTCAGGCTTAACGTCTGGGTCACTCATGTGACTGCTCTGTGTGGATGGTTTGTATTGCTATGATGGAGAAGCAGGGTCAAAATTCACTGTTCTCCAGGCAGCCCGGCAGAGCAGGATGGAAGAATGTGCAGGGTCTCCAGGGCAGCCCTTGCCTGTCCAGTCTCTTTCCTCTAACATGAATCCAGAGGAGAGTATATAAACTCTAAGAGCAGTCAGAAGATGAAAAGGGGTAGAGAAAGGCAAGTACATTTGGGATGGTGAGAAGTCTTCCATCAGCTTTGCCTTGCCCAAACTCCCACCAAGAATTATAGCAGAATAAGCAATAGAGTTTAGATTTTAAAGAGGGCATATATTCCTCAGGTGATTCTGTTTCTTTACCTGAATATTCCTATTCTTGGTAGTCAGTATCGCATTAACTGGGATTAGGAGCACCATCACCCCAACACCTGCTAAGACTGAGGGTCCCAACTCTCTCCATAGGAAGTAGATGGATAAGACAATCTGTAGAAAACTTGACCACAGCATGTGGATGAAATTGGTCACGTCCATGAGCTTCTGGGCATCCACAGACATCAAGTTCACTGTCTCTCCAATGGTATACTGCTTCCTGGCCAAGTTGGATAAGGTCAGTGCCTAAAGATAAAGATTGGAATTAGGACCCATGGACAAGGCCAAGGACACTGAGGAGCAGAAAAAGAGGAAACTCAGGAAGTGAGAATGTAATGGAAGAATGGGCTCCATATGGACACAACTTCTCCACGGGACTGTGACTTCCTGCCTCCAAATCTCACACACAGCATTCTCTTACTCTTGACCACTCTTTCCTCCTATTCCCACCTTCCTCCAACCCTACCCATCCATATACTTCTTTGCCCAGAAGACTCCTGTTTTTCCTTTGGTGTCAGCTGCAATGCAACTTCTTCTGAGAAAACTACACTGACTCCCAAGTTGGGGTTAGACGCTCTCCTGTGCACTCTCAAAATATCCTGTGCTGACCTCTGTCACTATATTCATCAAAACAAACCATAATTATCTTGTCTGTCTATTTCTCCACCAGATATAAACTCTGAGGACAAGGGCTACATCTGTCTACTTCACTACTATATTTTCTTTCTTTCTCTCTTTCTTTCTTTCTTTTTTTGAAACAGAGTCTTGGGATGTTGCCAGGCTAGAGTGCCATGGCCCTAGCTCACAGCAACCTCAAACTCCTGTGCTCCAGCAATACTCCTGCCTCAGTCTCCTGAACAGCTGGGACTACAGGCATGAGCCACCATGCCCAGCTAATTTTTCTATTTTTTGTAGAGATGGGGTCTCACTCTTGCTCAGGCTGGTCTCAAATTCCTCACCTCAAGCGATCCTCTCACCTTGGCTGCCCAAAGTGTTAGGATCATAGGTGTGAACCACCACACTCAGCCAGTTTCACTATTATATTATGTGGGCACATGGAGAATCAAATACTGAAGAAAAGGAGGGATGGAGGGAGAGAAGGAAGATGTATTGATTTTAACCTTGGACTTTTGATGTGGCAATGTTATTTGGAGTCATACTCTCACGAGGAGGTATCAAACATTCCCAAGAAGGACAGAGATTTTAGAATGGAGAGGAAAACTTCACAGTTCATACCTTTGAGTAAAATGACTTGTCTGTTGTCAGGATTTTGCAGACAATAGCTAGATGCCTGATCTTGTAGTATGGGCCTCCTGTTCTCATGTTAGAGAGATCAGAAGGCTGACACCCACAGATCTGTCACTTACAACAATGCCTTGCACAAATGCATCAGAGCACTGAAACCAGCTTGTATTATGCTCACTAAGGCACCATCTGGTGTGGCCTACATCTTTCCGGACAAGGGGATCTGCCTTCTTCTAATTTCCACAAAGACAATGTATGGGCAACAAGTGATCTAGATACCTAACTTAATCCTTCTCCTAGAAGCTCTACTGTCATCTTAATCCACCAATACATTCTTTGGAACATACCACAATTCTTGGTTATATAGTAAAAAGAAGAAATTTTCTAAAATGTTTGGCCACCAAGGTTCTAGAGGAATCAACCTGCTGCTATGCCTCCCCTTTGGTAAAGATAAAAGGACAAACAAACCCCCAACAACATCTAATTACCCTTCAAGGTAATTACTATGCATTTCTTTTTTCAATAAACTTCAATTATGTGGAAAGGTCATTGATTTAGTCTCAATACCTCTTGTCTGGGGGCAAGTCCTGGCTATGTGATTGTAGGCACTGGAATTATCTAAGCCTTCTTTTTTGCTATAAAAAAGAGATAATGTATTTATTTCACAGGGCTATGAGTTGATAATGAATATAAAAAATGTTTCATTGGCTGAGCGCAGTGGCTCATGCCTGTAATCCTAGCACACTGGGAGGCCGAGGCGGGAGGATCACTCAAGGTCAGGAGTTTGAAAACATTCTGAGCAAGAGTGAGACCCTGTCTCTACTAAAAATAGAAAGAAATTAATAGACCAACTAAAAATATATAGAAAAAATTGGCCAAGCATAGTGGCACATGCCTGTAGCTACTTGGGAGGCTGAGGCAGGAGGATTGCTTGAGCTCAGGAGTTTGAGGTTGCTGTGAGCTAGGCTGATGCCACAGCACTCTAGCCTGGGTAACAGAGTAAGACTCTGTCTCAAAACAAAACAAAAAACAGTGAAGCATTGTTCAAACATATGACATTTGTAATTTTCTTTCACTCTTTTAATATCAATATATATTTGAATAAAAATATCATTAAGGGCTTTATTTTACAAATCTCTTTATTGACTGTAACTATAACCAGCAGACATCTAATATCTCCAGAAGGGATAAGAAGATCAAAAAAATCAATTTGGGGGAAGACAAATTCCAATGTGGGGGCATCTGACACTTCAAAAGACTTGACCAGACTTCTAATCTAAAGACACTTGGATTACCTGCCAGTGTCTCTTGATAAATCAACATCTATTCAAAGAAGACAAAGATACATTAGTATTTCAAGAGAGGAAAGCAAAGGAGAAAAGTAGGAACTGTACTAGAGAAGTCACTATGATGGAAGTGAATGGAAGAAAATGGAAGAAAAAGAGGAAGAAAGGCAACTGATGTTCTAACCTATAAAAAGTCCTATCTCTTTATGTATGAAGTTTCCCTTCAAGCTTGTAGTTACTGATTATAACCACTGTAGTTTCATTTCTTAAGGGACACAATGAGACTTTATTTTGGCATTAGGGACACAAGGAAAATATAGTTGCCCTGAGAAAGTTAAACTTTAAAAACAATATACAAGTCCAGGTGCAGTGGTTCACACCTATAATCCCAGCACTTTGGGAGGCCGAGGCAAGAGGATCACGTCAGCCCAGGAGTTTGAAAGTAGCCTGGGCAACATAAGTGAGATCCCATCTCTACAAAAATAGAAAAATTAGCTAGGCATGGTGATGCATGCCTATAGTTCCAGCTACTTAGGAGGCAGGAGTATAGCTTGAACCCAGGGATTTGAGGTTGCAGTAGCTATGATGATGCCACTGCACTCTAGTTGGGGTGACAGAGCCTGTCTCAAACAAAAACACAATATGTCAGAGGGAAGTTGAGAAAAATCATCTTAAGGAAATGCAAAAGCTCCCAAATCAGCAGAACTCAGTAATCAGAATGAATGTATTTATAAATCAAAAAAAGAAGTCAGGCGGAGGAGGGTTTGGGTAGCTATTAAAGACTAGAAAAATAAGTTGCTGGGACAAAGCTGGTCTGGGGAGATGGAGCCCTGGCAAAATTGTAATTTGAGATGGATATACCAGCTCTCTGAGCTGGGTTTCATAAAGTATTTGGATTAAATGTTGGTGAGGTTTTTTTTCTGACTTTACATTCTTTCACAAGGCATTTTCACCTGGTCAAGAGAGGCAGGAAGAGATGAACAGGTATCCAAGCTGCCAAAGGCGGAAAGGCAGACCTTGAGCAGCAGAGGAGCTTGCCAGCTTCTCCCTGGGGTGTACTTTCTCCCTCCTCAGCCCCCCATACCCTATGTCTGTAAACACACTTTTCATATTTTAATTTCCAAAGAAACACTTAAAGGAGGCTGTAAGGCTAGTCAAAATTAAGTGTTGAGACTAGTTAAAATTTTCATCAAATTTTCCTCAATCTTGAAATGAATGCTCATGTTGACTAAGGGGACTTTTGTTAGTGATACCGGCCATATTCTGCTTACCTTCTTATACACAGATGCCATGATGGTTGTCCGTATGTTAACACCCAGCTTGAAGCAGAACTGAAAATAATTCTGAAGGCAGATAGACTGAATGAGAGCCACAAAAAAGAAGAGGATTGCATAGAGATATCCAGTCCACACATACGCGTCACGGTCATTTGCAAAGGAGATCACCAATCTGCCAGAGCAAAACCAAGTAAGTTATACCCAGGAAGCCTCCAATGACTCCTCCCTCTCCTTGTACACAGCTGGCTACTCTGCCCTTACAATGGAGGTGAACAAAAGTGGCCAGAATTGTCCAACACCGTCGGAAGACCTAAGCTCCACAGTCTTGCTTTTACTTGGAGACACGCAGCAACAGCTTAGGGTTGATAACTGATGGCTGTGAGAATGGATAATGAAATAAATGCTCCACTTGGCTGCCACTGCAATGCTTTGGCCCTGTCTTCCCCTACTCCCTAGTAAAAGAGGCTGTGTGGGACAAACGGATTCATTTCTGGACAAAACAAGCCTGAAAAGCATAAGTGAGCAGGTGTATCATTCCATAGACCACAGCAGATCCTGTCATGATTAACTTGCCCCTCCCATGGAAGGCGCGATTGTGGGGAGGGGACATTAGTTACTCTCCTGGGGTATGCTACTCACATCTTGGACGTGGCTTAGCACAGAGCAGTTCTGTTTAACCAGTACCTGGCCCCCCGAAGAGAGGGACGTGGGAAAGAGAAGCTAAAGGATATATTATCTTAGATCTTGAAAACTGCCCGCGCTCTTCATGAACTCAATGCCATAAGGTGGAAGAAAATGATGAGCATTTTTTAAAATGGGAATTTAATAAAAGCTCCTGCCTTGCATACAAAAGGGACAAAAAGGAAGGTGGCAGAGGTGTCCCTGAAAGGACAACCCAAGGCTTGGGGACTCACTTCAGCAGCTGAGGATTCACAAACAGGAAGATGTCATGCACTAGCTTCAGTAGGAATGACTTCAGGAGCACGATGTAGAAAGTTTTGAAGAGGGCCTTGACCAGCCAGGACTTCGGTCCATCTGTTGTGGTCTCAGATTTCTTTTTCTTTTTCTTTTTAGCTTCTTCCTAGGTACAAAACCAAACAACAGTTGTCCAAAGAGTTTTGTAGTGTGAGTCTTTGTTCTGGCCCCAACAGCTCCAGAGTGTTCAGCCTGTGAGCTTTGTGGCCTTCCTTATACAGTTTTTTATCTTCCCCTCGTAGGCCAGTTGTTTCCTCCCCTTCTAGTAGGCTTCACGGTTCCTCTCTCCCCCTCCTAATTGGATGCTTTAATCTATTTTGGTTTAGAAAACCAGGCAACTGCCCTGGTAAAAATCCCACATGAAAACAGAGAAGGGACTCCGAGTGGGGACCTGTGGGCGATCCTGAGGGCAAGAGGCTCTTTCTCTTCTTTTCCTGCCTGTGGTTGCTGTGACATTTCATGGGTTGAATTGTGTCCCCCCAAAAGATACGTTGAAGTCCAAACCCCCAGTACCTTAAAATGAGCACTTATTTGGAAATAGGGTCTTTGCAGATGTAATCAAGTTAGGATGAGGCCATAAGGGTGGACCCTAATCTAATATGACTGGTGTTCTTCTAATAAGAGAAGAGGCAGACACAGGGATGGCCTGTGTGATGACAAGGCCAGATATGTCAGGGCCATGTGATGACAGGGGCAGAGATTGGAGTGATGCAGCTACAAGTTAAGGGCCACCAAGGACGGCTGGCAAAACCCAAAGGTGGAAGAGAGGCAAGGAAGGCGTCTCCCCTGCAGGTTTCGTAGGGAGCGAGGCCCTGCTGACATCTTGATTTCACACTCCTGGCCTCCTGGGTTGTGAGACAATAAAGTTCTGTTTTTTTAAGTGATCCAGTCTGTGGCACTTTGTTATGGTGCCCTAGGAAACTCATACACAGGGCGTCACGACTGAGTCACCAGCCTCTTTTTTTCTGTTTGGGCCTCTTTGTTATGCCCTCTGTGTCTCGCCACACCCCAAATTCCAGCTCCTCAGCCTTGGTTTCCAGGGTTTTCTACCAGGGATAACCGCTCATAGTTTCTTTCACTGAGGTCTCATCCACTCAGCCTCACTTGCTGGACAATTGCCCAGCCTTCCTTCCCGCTCCCTCCCTTGCCCGCAGAGATCCATTTTCCACAAAGTGGCCCAAGTGAGTTTTAAAAACACAAATGCAATCACATTACTCCTCCATTTGAAACCTTCTACCAGCTTTCCATCAGACTTCAAAGTCCAGACTCCTTATTATGGCCCATGAGGGCCTACAAGCTCAGCTCAGTCCCTGTCCCCCTCCCTGGTCTCATCTGACCCCATGCTCAGCCACTCTCTGGACACTCCTGGATCTTCTTCCTGTTCCTGGAATGAGCCAAACGTGCTCCCGCCTCAGCCTCGTGCTCCCGCCCCCTCTGGCCGGAGTATGTTTCCCTGGGACTGTCCCACAGATGGATGGTTCTCATCACTTGGTGTCTGTTCAAACGTCACATCCTCTGAGGAGCCTCCCATTACCCTGTCTAGAGTAGCACTTCACTCCAAATACACTGACGTGTCTTATTTTCTCAATGGCACTTATCACTCTCAAAGAGTGCCATAGGTATGGGCTCATTGCATATTTCCCAGTGCTCTAAAGATGGGCTTGCTTTCAGTGCCCAGAATAGTCACTAACACACACTTGTGCTCAGTAAATATTTTCAAGTGAACAAATTAAGAAATTGGCTGCTATGCTAACCCCTACCAAGTTGCAATTCTAATAATGCTAAGGTAATTGTTTTCTAAAAAACTATTTTATTATGGAAAATTTCAAATATACCCCAAAGGAGAAAGAACAGTACATTACAACCCCCATGTGCTCATCACTGAGTATTCTTAGTATTGTGAGTACCACTAATAGTATAAAATGTACCCCAAAATATGAAGTGCTATAAAAATGTAAGAACAGAATGGCCACGACACCGATGTCCTCTTGCCTGAGATACACAGCACGCCCACACAGACACGCAGGGAATAGTTACCAGGACAAGGACATCTTGGCTTTGACTCTGGTTCTTGTTCAAGCCATGCAGCCTGGCTCCCGAGTTCCGCTGGGAGTTCTTCCGCTGCCGTCTCTGGAACGCCTGCCTGGCTTTCTGCAGCTCTCTTGCCATGTGCGGCTCAAACTTGCTCAATAATGACTTGGTTTTAATCTCTTCGTTAACTTCCCAGACATCATCGAGTGTCAGAGGTTGCCTGTAACCCTTCAGAACGGTGCTGGAACAAGAGAGAGCCACAGGCTGAGACCCTCCAGGCCGTCTCTGTCAGCACCTGCCTCCTGGTTCTGGGATGGAGGGACAGAGGGTTGGGACTTCTCTCTTGCCCCATTATCCCCATCCCCTGGCCCTTTGACTTGTCAGAGGACTGGGGAGAGAAGAAAAAGGAATAGGTGGGGGTCACAGAATGTGTTCAAAGACAAGAGAAGGGGAAGGGGAGGGGCACTGCCAAATTAAGAGCCAAAAGAGCATCTCCCTGCCTTGCTCCCTCCTCCTAAAATACTGGCTGCCTCTGCCACTCTGGCTTCCACTCGTGGGTCCTCCTTGATACCCTTAGGAAATGAGCAGACCTCATGGCTGCCTCCAAACTGTCTCCGTCAGGGCTCCTCAAGCTGGGATTTGAGAATGTGGATGGAAAATAAGTTATATCTTTATTCGTAATAGCTTCTATTCTATTCTAATCTAGCCTTTAGAAATCCCAGAGGTTTTCATGGCTCACTTATGCTCATCACTACTTTGAAATTATGGTCATAATTGGAGTCATCACTATATTTTGTTATATAATGCATTAGTAAAGTACATGTATTATTACTATATCACGAATTTGTTTTTTAAAAAAAATTTTTTTGAGAAAGGGTATCATTCTATTGCCCAGGCTAGAGTACAGTGGTGTCATCACAGCTCACAGCAGCCTCAAACTGGGCTCAGGTAATCCTCCTGCCTCAGCCTCCCAAGTAGCTGGGACCACAGGTACCTGTCACCACCATGCCTGACTAATGTTTTTAAAATATTTTTATAACTATATTTTCATGTGTTTGGTTTTCTTTATAACCCTATGTCTTTGATTTCATGTGTTTAATTAATCCCTCTGAGGAGGGATTTATGGGCTTCCCCAGCCTGCTAAATGGGTTCATGGCCTTTACCATGAAGGCCAAGGATGCCTGCTTCAGATCCTCTGGTGCCCCAGGCCAGTTATTCATCCTTTGCCCTCTGAATCTGTGCCTGACTGCCTGCCTCCAAATTCCCCCTTTCCTGTCCTGCCGCCTCCTTGCTCTTCCCCTGGGAACCCCCAGGCTACCAGAAACAAATCCCCCTCCATCCTCTCCTCAGCATCCCAATCCGCCCAGTGGAGGGGCCAAATTAAATTCACCTGTAAGTGTTAATACTCTCTGACTCTAAGCAGAAGAAAAAGGGAGGCCATGGGAGGCATTTTTAAAAATTAAGATTTCTGTCACTTTCAAAAGAACGTAGGCATAGGGACACGACAACCCATACCCTAGGCATTTCCTACCTGTCATACCAACTAAAGGTAATGCTACTCAGAAATGAAGCTGTGCTCAATGGATTCTGAAAAACACAAAAAATTTAAAAGTACATCAGTTAGAGACAGGAACTCTACAGGACTCTAAAATCAGAAACTGAGTCTTAAAGATATGATGTGTTCATATCTAGAAACTAGATATGAGGCTTAAGTCCATTGGTCAATGTGCAGTTATTTGGAGACCCTAAGGTCACTAGTAGAATGATAATTAGATTTTCTGGCATAGACGTATGAGTTAATTGCCTATGCTGAAGATTGGCAGGTGAAAGTAAAAGTCAATATTTAATAATCCCTCATTGTTTCCTTATGTCATAAAACGGCTTCTACTATCTTATTCCCGGCTTGTGGGACCTCCCAGGAAATCTAGACATCTTAAAGTTATATTTGTTAAGATATCATCCAAGTAACGTATGAGATAGGCATATATAGAATCTCACATTTGATGAATCATTTTTTTCTGAAAATGCTGAAAAGATCAGGATCAGGATCTGGAATCCATAGGAGATAAAGAACAGGCAGGAGTAGGCCAGATTAGAATTGTCGCCCTATTAGGGGGAAAAAAACAGAGAAAATGAGACTTTTGTCCAAATTAAGTTTATTTTTATTCTTATTTTTTTTTGAGACAGAGTCTCACTTTATTGCCCAGGCTAGAGTGAGTGCCGTGGCGTCAGCCTAGCTCACAGCAACCTCAAACTCCTGGGCTCAAGCAATCCTCCTGCCTCAGCCTCCCGAGTAGCTGGAACTACAGGCATGTGCCACCATGCCTGACTAATTTTTTCTATATATATTAGTTGGCCAATTAATTTCTTTCTATTTATAGTAGAGACGGGGTCTTGCTCTTGCTCAGGCTGCTTTTGAACTCCTGACTGTGAGCAATCTGCCCGCATCGGCCTCCCAGAGAGCTCAGATTACAGGCATGAGCCACTGCGCCCGGCCCAAATTAAGTTTAAATGGCTCATATATATCAATGCTTATGATTAAAGCCTATTATCAAATCCCCCTGATCAAATTCTATCCTGGAGCTTAACGTACTTGATGCCATTTACTCTGACTCAGAGTTGCCCAGCAGTACCTCCTCATGTCACCACTCTTTACTCCTTACCTTTAAGAGTGTCCGGATCAGTGTCTGAAATTGGAAAGTGCTGCAGAGAATTGAGAGAATCCAGAATATGGACAGGAACCAAGAGTTTTTCTGCACACACCATTGCCTGCTATGTTGGATCAGCAAAACCAGGAGCTAAAGAGAAATTCACATGAAGTCCTGAAGAACATTGTCACTAACTTAGGACAGAGGGGAGAAGGATATCAGGGAACATGGGAAGAAAGGAGGGCTGAAGGAGATGGTAAGTAATCCGGCCAGGCAGGGAGCACACAAATGCCTAACTGTACAGTTCCTCCCTGTGCCATCAAATTTCCTCTTTCAGTGCCTTATCTCTGTTCACCACACTTCAGTGGGAAGTTAGCCAAGAAAGAAGAATGCCACTAACCGCATTTTAGTGGAATTACTTTGGGAACTAGAAAAACCTTTTCAAGATCTAAGGAAATTAATTTCATTACTACCACAGTAGTAAGGTTGGGAAGGCAGGTTCTGATAAATTAGGTGAAAAGTGTCTGTATCTTGATTTTCTAATATCAGACCAAGCAATTAATTAAAATACAAACAAACCTTGCCTTGTATCATCTCACTTAGATATAATAAATTAAATGTTGATTTCCTAGACCTAGTACTGTGCTAGTAAACAAGCAATTTGTGGGGAAAAAGCCATGATCTGTAGCATTTGCAATTTTTATGGTATAAATACTACCACTACTACGGGTTTCAAACAGCAACATGATGTCATGGAATGCAGGGTTGGGAAGAGATATACACAATCAGCTCTGTGTGAGCCAGATCCAGCTCGGCATTGCCTAGAGTCTAGGCTCTAGAGCTTTCTTTGTTCTGTAACAGTGGCAGCAAATAAAAATGCCTACTGAGGCCAGGGAGATCATGTTATTGAGTGAAGGCAGGGCAAGGGGACAGGGGGGACCGTTCTGAGCACTTGGTCTAAAGGGGACAACTGCTACTCAGGCCCAGCTGCCATTGCCCCATGGGATTGTAGGTCCATGGTTGCCAGACATTTTAATTTTTCAATAAAGTTTGGAAATCCAAATAATTATGTGTCACATTCCTCTTTTAAAACAATGGCAACTAATTCAATTGTTCTTTAAACACTCTACAGCTCCCCCCAGAATAAAAAACATACCTGCAGGAGAGATATCAGTTTTTGATATCAAGTTTAAACAAACAACTCTAGACTCAGTGATCCATTGATTAGAGTCAGCAGTCAATCAATTTAAAAATACTATTTACAACATTTTAAAGTCTTTTACATCAAGAAATCTATATCTCATCTGTGATGCTTAGATGACAAGATATGAGGGCATAAGACATATATCTTAGTTATTAAAGCTAATACTTAACCTAGGGAAAAGGCTCTATAAATTAGTATTAAAAAGAAAATGAAAAGCTAAACTTTGGTTTGCCCCATTACAATCAAGCTTTGCCTTACTATAGGTCCTGTGGAAAAAAGATAGGTGAAATTGTACTTAATTTCATCCCCAAGAGTAAATTTCAGCTAGATGTCTATGGGTAGAGAGAAGATAAATAGCACGGAGGTGATGGTAGGCCTTACCCATGTGCCTAGGTAGAGGCTTGGGTTGGTATATCTAATAGCAGGGACTGTGCCTTGTCCAGAGTCTTCTATGAGTATGAGGGCTAGCTCAATGGCAGCTAGAATAAGAAGAAACCCAACGAACACCTGAGAAGGGAAAAAGACCACTGTTAGGAGGATATTTTTCTTTATGAGGCTCTTAGAACAAAATGGTTTCCAATAATGGATAAGAAAACTGGTATCTGATGATTTAGATAACACAATAAATATTTCTGGAGTGAACGGATACATATAGTTCAAGTAATGGAATAATGTTAAAAGTATGCCATTAATAATGGGTTTTGAGGACTGCTGAGTATGATGTTTTAAGATAGATTCACAAATTTTTTGATAATTCTCCCTTCAAAAAGTAGAGCTTAGTTCCCCATCCCTTGAATGTGGACTGGACTTAGTGACTCGTTTCTAATGAATAGAAAATGGTAGAAGTGACAGTGTGTGACTTCCAAGGCTAGGTTATTCTCTTTGTTTTCTCTCTCAGGTCACTCACTCTGGGGAAAGCTACCAGCTTTAGGAGAGGCCCACTTGGTAAGGTACTGAGACCTTCTGCAACAGCCATGTGAGAGAGTCATCTCAGAAGCAGATCCTTTAGCCCCAATCAAACCCTCAGATGTAGCCTCGGCCAGCAAGTATTAACTGCAACCTCATGAGAGACCTTGAAGCAGAACCCAGGTAAAGAAACTGTTCCCAAATGCCTGACCCACAGAAACTGTAAGATAAAAAAAAAAAAAATGTTTCTTTTTTAAGCTGCTAATTTTGGGGGTAATTTGTTACACAGCAATAGAAAGTTAATATATCCCTAAATATCCCTTTCTTTGGCCATTGGTCCTAGTCTTGATCCCATGTAACACCAATCAATATTTGTCCTATGAGCTTGTAAGACATGATACATGCTGTACTCTTCTAAAGACCCACTCCTCCACCCAGCAGGAGGGAAAATTACTGCCTTCACTGAGGAGGTACACCAGTGTCTTAACCCCAGAAATGAAGATCTTTATCTAGTACCATCTTCCATACCCTCATCCATTTTTACTCCCATCCATCTACCTCTACTCATTCTCTTAAGTCTCATTGGTCCAGAATGGTTCATGACGAGATATTGAGCCCTTTGTAATGAAAACCAGCCAAGGAAGGAGATGAATACACCTTTAACTATAGGACCAGTGCTATTATTTAGAAAGGAGTAGAGTCAAAGGCAGGAATGCAGTTTTCTCAAGTATATAATATACTATATGGTGCTTTCCTCACAAGAGACTGTAAGGCTTTGGAAAAAAACACAATAGATTTAGAAGTGGTAAGGTATGTTTGCCTTTAGGCAAATTAGGAGGTAAAGTAGAGCAAGTTGGAGCTAAAGCACCCACCCTGGAGGATGACTATGGAATATTAACCAGCAGAGCACTCCCTAGGCCAAGGAAAAGGAGGGAGTCTTGCCATAGGCTTACATATATTAAACTCATATAATTGGTTAGAAAGATACTGAGCATTTCATATCAAAAAGGGCCAGTTAACTTTATAAACAACTTCTACAAAGCAATTTTTTTTAAAAACCTCTGGCTGGGTATGGTGGCTCATAGCCATAGCCCCAGTGGAAGGCTGAGGCAGGAAGATAGCTTGAGCCCAGGAGTTTGAGGTTGCAGTGATCTATGATGATGCCATAGCACTCTAGTAGCCAGGGCAAAAGAGTGAGACTCCATCTCAAAAAAAAAATTTTTTTTTTTTAGTTCACTTACCCTTAACTCAGGAATTTCATTTCTGGGAATTTATCCTACAGACACACTCATATGTACAAAGCTACTTATTGCAGCATTGCTTATGATGGCAGATGATTAGAAACTACCTAAATTCCTATCATATAAGGCACATAAATTATGGTACATCCAAATAATGGCATCATTTTAAAAAAAGAAGCAGACCTTTTGCTGGATTGAGCTGGTTGCCTCCTGTTACTGTGGAGGGGACTCACTTCATCCCCACTCTTTTGATACTTTTACATCTGGAAATCATTTTTCTCTAAGATCTTCCACTTAGATACTTAAGTCTTAAAGCTTTAGCCTTTTTTACAGTTTAACTCTTTCATTTTTTTCCCCTCCTTGTCAATTTTAAAATCCCATAAATGGGATTCACCACATAAATAGAAGTAAAAACAAAGATCATATGATCATCTTAATAAATGCAAAAAATGCATTCTACAAAATTCAGTACCCTTTTATGATAAAAAAAAAACTCTTTAACAAAATAGACATAGATGTACCATATCTCAAAATTATAAAAGCCATATATAACAAACCTACATCTTACTGAATGGGGAAAAGTTGAAAGCATTCCCACTCAGAATTTGAACAAGACAAGGATGTCCACTGTCACCACTTCTATTCAACATAGTGCTGGAAGTCCTAGCCAGAGCAATCAGGCAAGGAAGGAAATTAAGAATATCCAAATGGGGAATGAGCAGGTCAAACCATCACTCTTTCCTGATGATATGATCTTATATCTAGAAAACCCCTAAGAGTCTGCCAAAAGACTCCTGTAATTAATAAATAAATTCAGCAAAGTCTCAGGTTACAAAAGTAATGGACACAAATCAGTAGCATTCCTATACATCAACAACAGTCAAGCTGAGAATCAAATCAAAGACACAATATCTTTCACAATAGCTACAAAGAAAAGAAAATACATAGGAATATATTTAATCAAGGAGGTGAAATATCTCTACAAAGAGAACTATGAATAACTGAGGAAGGAAATTGCAGACAATGTAAACAAATGGGAAAACATGTCATACTCATGGATCAACAGAATCAATATCAACCTAATGGGTACAATGTACAATGTATACTATGTGGGTGATGGGCGCACTTATAACTCTGACTCAAGCACTACAAAAGCAATCCATGTAACCAAAACATTTGTACCTTCGTAATATTCTGAATAAAAAGAGAAAGAAATCCATGTTAAAATGTCTATGCTACTCAAAGTGATTTATAGATTCAATGCAATCCCCATCAAAATACCAATGTCATATTTGGCAGATTTAGAAAAAATAATTTTATGCATCATTTGGGACCAGAAAAGAGCCTGAATAGCTAAAGCAGCCTTAAGCAAAAGGAACAAATCTGGAAGCATCACATTCCCAGACTTCAAGCTATACTACAAGGCTATAGTAACCAAAACAGCATGATGTTAGCACAAAAACAGAGACATAGACCACTGGAACAGAACCCAGAACCCAGATATAAAACAAACCATCCACATATTGCCATCTGATCTTTGACAAAGCAGACAGCAATATACACTGGGGAAAAGAATCCCTATTTAATAAATGTTGCTGAGAAAATTGGATAGCCACATGTTGAAGATTGAAACAGGATCTATATCTCTAACCACTTACAAAAATTAATTCAAGATGGATCACACACTTAAATCTAAGACATGGAACCATAAGAATTCTAGAAGAAAATGTTGGAAAAGCTCTTCTAGATATCAGCCTAGGTAAAGAATTTAAAAAGAAGACCCCAATGGCAATCACAGTAACAACAAAAATAAATAAATGGGACTTGATTAAATTAAAAGGCTTCTGCACAGCCAAGGAAATAATCAACAGAGCAAATGGACAACCTACAGAATGGGAGAAAATATTTGCATGATATACATCTGATAAAGGGCTAATAACCAGAATCTACAAAGAACTCAAGCAAAAATCAAACAACCCCATTAAAAAGTGGGCAAAAGACATGAACAGAAGCTTTTCAAAAGAAGATAGACTAATGGCCAATAGACATATGTAAAAATGCTCAATGTCACTAATCATCAGGGAAATGCAAATTACAACCACAATGAGATAGCACCTTACCCCAGTCAGAATGGCCTTTATTAAAAAGTCTGAAAACAATAGATGTTAGCATATATGATGCAGAGAAAAAGAAATGCTTATACACTGTTGGACTGCAAATTAATACAACCTCTATGGAAAACGATATGGAGATTCCTCAAAAAGCTAAAAGTAGACCTACCATTTGATCCAGCAATCCCACTACTGAGTATTTACCCAAAGGAAAATAAGTCATTTTATCAAAAAGACACTTGCACTCAAATGTTTATTGCAGCAAAATTCACAAAGATGTGGTTCAACCCAAGTGCTCATTAGTTCATGAGTGGATTAATAAAATGTGGTATATGTGTATCACAGAATATTACCCAGTCATAAGAAAAAATGAACTAATACCTTTTGTAACAATCTGTATGGAATTGGAGTCCATTCTTTGAAGTGAAGTATCACAAGAATGGAAAAACAAACACCACATGTACTCACTATTAAATTAGAACTAATGGATCAGCACTCATGTGCACAAATGGAAGTAAAACTCAATGGAAATCAAGCAGGGGGCAGGGAGGACGGGATGGGTGAAATCAAACCTAATGGTACAATGTATACTATCTGGGTAATGGACACACTTATAACTCTGACTCAAGCAGTACAAAAGCAATCCATGTAACCAAAACATTTGTACCCCTGTAATATTCTGGAAAATAAAAAGAAAGAAATCCATAATGGCACTTGAGAATATGCATGAAGAAAGGTGAGTTCAGTAGACCAGAAGAATAAAATTTAGAGGACAAAAAGCAAACTTATAGATAAAACAGAGAAAACCATGGCTCAAAACACACACAACAAAATGCAGTGGTCCACTGGGTGCCGTGGCTCATACCAGTAATCCCAGCACTTTGGGAGGCTGAGGCAGGAGGATTGCTGGAGCCCAGGAGTTTCAGACCATACTGGGCAACACAGCAAGGCCTTGTCTCTATAAAAAAATTTAAAATTTGCAGACAGTGATGGTGTACACCTGCAGCCTCAACTACGCAGGAGGCTGAGGAAGGAGGGTCCCTTGAGCCCAAGAGTTTGAGGTTGCAGGGAGCTATTATCATGCCACTGCACTCCAGCCTGGGTGACAGAGTGAGACCCTGTCTCAGAAAAAAAAAATAAAGAAAAGAAAAAAGAAAGAGAGAAATACATCGAGAGAGAGGGAGGGAGGAAAGAAAGACAGAGAAGGAAGGAAGGAAGGGAGGGAGGGGGAAGGGAGGGGAAAAGAAGGAGAAAGGAAGGAAGGGCGAGCAGCAGAGAAAGGGGAGCCTGCAGTAGCCATCACCGGTCATTGTGTGGGTATCTTCTCTCTGTCCCACCAGATTCACTCTCCACCCTTGTTCCTTCAAGCCTAGAGTGGTAACGCTTACTGCTACTAAGCCTCAGGTCCCTTTATCTTTTGTAAATACAACATCTTAGGGTAGCAAAAAAGTATTGGAACTAGGTAGTGGTGATGATTGTATAATATTATGAATGTACTTAATGCCACTGAATTGTACCCTGTAAAATGGTTAAAATGGTGAACTTGATGTTATGTGTATTTTACCACAATTTTTTAAAAAAGGTAAGTGCTGATTCATGCTGCAAGATGGATAAAGCTTGAAAACATTATGCTAAGTGAAATAAGTCAGACAATAAAAGCTACATACTGTACAATTCTATGCATATGAAATGTCCTGAATGCTTTTGAATAGTGCAGAGAGAAATCAATTATTTTGAAATTTCTAAGAATAAATTAATCCATGCCTGTCACTCTCAGAGAATAAGGCAAAACAAGTAAAATATAAATTAAAAATGGTAAATGGGGCACTTCAGGAAGGAGGGAAAATGTGCAGGAGAAGGTCAGACAGACCTTGGTTTTTTGTTTTATTTGAGACAGAGTCTTACTCTGTCTCCCCAGGTAGAGTGCAGTGGTGTCATCATAGCTAACTGTAACCTCAAACTCCTGGGCTCAAGCGATCCTCCTGCCTCAGCCTCCCAAGTAACTGGGACTATAGGAATGTACCACAATGCCCAGCTAATTTTTATTTTTTCTTTTGTTTTGTTCTGAGACAGAGTCTCACTCTGTTGCCTAGGCTAGAGTGCTGTAGCATCAGCCTAGCTCACAGCAACCTCAAACTCCTGGCCTCAAGTGATCCTACTGCCTCAGTCTCCAAAGCAGCTGGGACTTTAGGCATATGCCACTGTGCCCAGCGTCCCGTCTTTTTCTATCTCTTCAATAAATATAAAGAGTTTACTGGAGCAATTCTTCATACTAAGTGTCAAAGTACTGCTGAGTAAATGAAAAGTTTTTAGAACTTCAGCTTCCAACCACCTTTTCTACAATTTGCTAACATTTCTGTATGAGTCCCTAGGCTTCTTCTCCTTGTATTCTGCTACTACTAATGATAATGATAATAATAGTAATAATAAAGGAGTCAGAGGATCTTATTGGCCCTGGGGAAAAAAATAAAATATACGCATGGAACTCCTGAGAATGTGAGTAAAGGTGAATAGATTATTAACTACAGAAAAAAAAAAAAAAGGAGCAGCTAATATGTTGCTTTTATTTTTCTCAAGGAGATTAGTGTTTATAAGTTAAATGGAATGTGGCATATTCAGCCACAATGGAATAATATTAATAATAGATAGCCATAAAAAGGAGTGAAGTACTGATACATGATATACATGGATAAACCTTGAAAATATGCTAAGCGAAAGAAACCAATCAAAAAAGACCACATATTTTGTGATTCCATTCACATGAAATGTGTAGAATAGAGATAAAACAAGAATTAGTGGTTGCTTAGGGCGAGAGGAGTTGAGGAGATACGGGTTAAAGAGTTTCTTTTAGAGAGAATGAAAATGTTCTATAATTGGTTGTGGTGATATTGTACCTATCTATGAATACACTAAAAAAAAAAACCCTGAAATATATTTAAATGGGAGAATTGTATGGCATGTGAATTATATCTCAATAAAGTATTTTTTAAAAATTACCTAGTAGCTTGTATTAGGATGGGATATTGGTTTGCCTATTACCCAGCCTCTTCTTAGATGCTCCAGCCCCACCTTGATTGACTTTAACCTCAAGCTCTGACTCATTTCCAAAGGCACTGAGCCTGCTGTTCAATGTTCAGAGTCTAACTTTGTTTTTTATACAGAGAGACAAGGTGAGTGTCTGCTATGTTGCCCAGGCTGGTCTTGAACTCCCTTGAACTCTCTAACACACTCTTGATTCAGCCCCTAGTCCTATAAAGCATTTAACACCAACATTCAACAAATGTTGGATTCAACCTGAGAGCCTGATCCACGCTAGGTCCTGTGGTGGGGACTCAGGTCAACAAGGGAGACAGTGACCCTGCCCTGAGCTCTCAGAGACTGTTCTTTTTCCTATCCAGAGGGCTCCTCCCCTCCACTCCCCTCCTGGGCCGCTCCTGCACTCACCAATGTCCTTTTCATTATCTCCCTACTCAGGCCTGTCATTGTACACTCATCCTCCCTCCCTCCCCTGTGGGCCGTCATCCTGACTCAGGGAATTCTCTGGGCAATCCTATTTCCGATCCAAGTTTTAGAAGATAAGTGATGGCTGGATTGCCTCAGGGGTACAGAAGATAACATTACATAGTTCATTTTCCCCCCAGAGTAGGTGCCAACTGAATTAATCTCCAGACTTATTATAACAGCTTAAAGACAGGCGATCCAGTGTTCAATTCTCAAACACTGAAAAGATAACAATTTGACTGATCAATTACTTTTCATTTGTGTTCAGGGAGCTCAATAGCCTTAAGAATTAAGAGTCACTATTCTTATGCAAAAATAAAAGCTACTTTGACTAAGAAATACAGCCAAGAGCCAGTGAGCTTGGGGTAGGTAGAGAGAGCTACACCTAGAGCTTGGCTCTGCCTAAGGCCATAGCCCTGGGGAAGCCACGTAAAGACAGGAATAGTAACCACTGAGAAAACATCTCCATTGTGCACCTAGGAATACCTGTTTGGCAACATCAAGTTTGGTTATAGCCGATCTCTTTGTCCTGGATCTGTACACACGGAGGAGCTGCCACGGGGCCAGGAGCCAAAGGAAGCCCAAGGGGATCCAGACAAGAACAGTTTGCTCAAAACAAAGTGGTAGGTCTGCCTCCGGGCTGTCCAAGAATGAGGAATTCTGGGGACCAAAAGGGAAGATTGTTGGATACTGCATTTTTGAAGACAGAAGACCATCCCCTAGCACACCCCATTGCTTCTAAACAATTTTAATTCAACTGCATGCCCATACCCAGCCTTACCCTTTTAACTATCTGTATTTTCCTATACATCCCCGTTGATACCGATTCATCGTTTAATGACATTTAGTGACTTTTCTGGCCAACTCAACCTCTGAAAACCTGTCTTCCTGTGTTCTAAGTGAATTTCTGTACCAGCTGTTCTGAGTAAACCTCACCACTGCATTTGCCAAATTGTAGGAAGAAGAGGAGCTATTCCTTAATCCAAAGGGGAGAATAGTTTCCTGGGATATAAAAATTTGTTTTTGTTCTAGTTTCTAGCCTTAATTGAATTCCATCACGATGTTTAAATATGCAGGCACCAGACAGGTAGAAACGCCTAGTCATGCTAAGACTTTTAGCATGGTCCCGAGGGCTTACATCAGAACCAGAGGCCTGGCCAGTCCTGGCACTGTTGGACAGAAGGCTTACTCCCAGAAAGTTTCGTACCAGTCATCGTGTTCTGCAATAAATGGAACCTCTTGTTGGAAGGTGGGGTACCAGTTCTTATATCTTAGTTTCACATAGGGTAGATTTTTCTCTTCCTATAGATTGTTTTGTATGGCTATTTGTACAGACTCTTTAAAGAAATGGTTGTAATGAGCCGCCCAAGATAATTGGTCAGATAATTCCTGGAAAAAATTCCCAAGAGATGGGAATTTTTCAAGATATTGGGGCCTAGTAAGCCTCACCTTCCTGCGGAATACATGCGCTGCCCTACGGGCCGTGGGGACCAGGTTTTTTCTCACATATGAAGTGCTACCTGTGTGCTATGCTATCTCATTCCTGCTCCTTTTAGCTCTACATAAAATGATCAGACTTTAGAATTCAGAAGAATTAGCTAAGATATTTTAACTATGTTAATTATCCCATGTGATTCTGATGTTGATGCTAGGAATTTGCAGAGGACACTTTTACACTAAAATCTCACTAAAAATCGCTAAATCCAAAGTCCCTTCTTGTTTTCTATTCCACTCAACCATTAGATCCTGTTCATTGCCCTCTTTCTTGAAATTCTCTGCCATCTACGACTCCATGATGCTATATTATTCGTGTTCACCCTCTAAGCAGTGCTTCTTCCTTTCATTTTCCTCTAAAAACAGTATTATCTAATTCTATTGCTTCAAAAATTATCTCAATGTTCATGATGCCCAAATTTGCATCCCTGGCTTCAACTTCTAGTCCATGTCATTGGCTGACAGTTCTTCTAGAACACATCATTATCATTTCAATATCAACATATCTCCACAAGACTCAATCATGGACCTTCTCTTCACCCTACCCCATAAACTATACAACAACAATTCCCCTTCCTAACACTGATGAAATTAGAAGATTTCCCACTATTTCTCTTTAGAGAAGGCAATTTTGCAGCTAGCTAGTCCAAGAAAAGCATTTGGGTTACAATAAATATATATTCGAGAATAAATTATATTACATTTCCTAGATATTATATCCCCTGGAGATACAATGAATTACCCTTTCTGAAAAAGCCTGAGCCTTAGACCAACTGTACATCTAACTTTTCTGGTTCTTGTTGGTGGCCCCTCTGCTAATCTGCCACTTGTTCTGAGTCTAAGAAGAGTCAACAGTTAAGATAAATAAATTTCTCACCCAAAAAGTAGAGTTGCAGAACTTCTCCAGCATGATTCCTGGAGCACTTCTGGAATGAAGACTCTTCTATGACTGTGCTGCTTCTTCTCTACTCTTTTCCCTGAAGAAGGTGGAAGGTAAGTAGCAATGTGTTATCTCCCATTCTGACGTTCTCATGTTCCAACTAAAGGCAGATCGCCTGACCTTTCATCTCAACAATTTAATAGTTAACTTTGCCTAGTTGCATCTGATAGCATCCGAGTGGATATACATGTGACTAAAGAGCCGCAAGGCCAGGTAGACTCACTAGTTGCCAAATATCACAAGCCTCTGTAAGAGTGCTACCTATAAGGAAGCATGAAAGATGTCATCAGAGCTGGCTGACAAATCAGAGGAGCAATCCATAAAGGAATACCAAAATGAGGAATAATCTCAGCTACTAATTTCATTGCCCCTGTGGCAGTGTTAGCACACCTAGCTCGACAGCATTCAGTCCATCCACTAAACATGCAAACAAACAGTGAGAAAAGCCTAAAGCTGGAGGTAAATCTATAATATCAACTTGGAATGCCACAAGGGGCAGTCTGGGCCTTTGAGGGTTTCCTGGAGAGTGCTGGTTTCCTTTAGAGAGCGGGTGAGATTTACAAATAGTGTACTGGGAAATAAATTGGTTAGTAGACCCCAGGGCTGTACCAACTATTCTTTAATTCCTTGCACATATGCCCCATCTGATAGGAGATAAGTACAAACCAAAAAGTTAAAAGAAAAGGGGCCACAGGCCCCTCTACCATTTGGCCAACATACATATCGAATAATCCATTTGATAATTGTTTAGCACCATTTTGGATCCACCTATCCTTTTCAGATTGGAGGGCATTAGTCTAATAATCAATAATATTAGATAGGGATAAGGGCAGAGTAATAAATTGAGTAGAAAATGATAGCGAGGGGCATGTTTGGCTGCATATTTAGCAGCCTTGTTGGTTCTAGCATCTTCTAGGAATATAGTATCCATTTCCCTAGTGTGGGCTGGGCAATGAGCAATAGCAATCTTAGAAGGAAGGTGAATAGCTTGTAATAGGGCAGCAGTGATAGGCGCACTGGCAATAAAAGTGCCACAGAAGTTAAGAAATCACGAGATTTCCAAATTGTGCCAACTGCCTGCCCAACTCCAAAAGCACATTTGGAGTCTGTGTAAATTCTGGCAGTTTTTCCTTTTGCCAGTGGGCAAGTTCTAGTGAGAACTATTAAGTTCAGCAGCTTGTGCTGACTTTATAGTAGGCAGAAAATATGCCTCCAGGATTTCACGTGGAGAAACTACAGCATAGCCAGTTCTTATACTTCCTCTGAAATCCTGTTTACAAGAGCTGTCACAAAAGAGGAGTAAGTCTGGGTTGTCTAAAGGAATGTGGGTGTGGATAATGCTAATTTTAGGGCTTTAAAGAAGTTTAATGCCTGTGAGAGCCAGAGAATAGGTTCCTGAATACTGTCTGGAGGAGGGAATATAATGAATTCATGAGAGCAGCAGAATTAGGCATCCATTGGCAACAGGAGCCAGCTGCTCCTAGAAATTTACATAGTTGCTTCTTAGTTTGGGGAAGAGGAATGGACAGGATTGACTCAAAAGCATTTTGGGGTGAGCTTTTGAGTGTCCTGAGATATTTCATGTCCTAAGTAAGTAACGGTTGTGCGTGCCTACTGGAGTTTAGACTTGGAGGCCTTATGGCCTATCTCAGCTATAGCCTTTAAAGGAATCAAAGAGTCCAGGGCACCCTGCTTAGTCTCGTTACAGAGCAAAAGATCATCAACATACTGAGCAAGACTGAATCCCTGGGTAAAGGTTATAGAGTCTAAATCATCTTTGAGGATGTGAGAGAATATCAAAGAATGCCACGGGATCCTTGTATTCAGGTTCATGTTAATTGTCTCCCTCTGAAGGTAAATGCAAAGAGAAATGTGAGAAAGGGTGCAAGGGAACGAAAAGAAAGCTGAGCAGAGATGAGTAGCTGTATACCAGCCTGCATCAGCAGAAATTGAGGTAAGGATAGTAGCAGGACTGGGCACAACAGGGTGTTGAGGGATTACAGAAGAATTTATGGCTCTCAGATCCTGTACAAATGGATAGATTTGATTCCCATCTGAATCAAATTTTCCTTCTTTTTTTTTCAACTGGTAGAATTGGGATATTATAGGGTGAGGTGATGAAGACAAGTACCCCTTGTTGTAAGAGGGAGTCAATTACAGGTTCAATTCCCCATTCTGCATCTCATGAGTATTGGGTTACTAAAAGGAAGAGTTTCTTTCTTTTCCAGGAAAGGCCTATATGTTCTGCACTCAGCAGCAGTCTGACCTCATTTGCATGATTTGCCCAGAGGCTATCTGTCCTATAAGACTGTATAATTTTAGAGGCATTTAAATCAGACTAGGTCTCCACTAAGAAGAGCAAGAAGTTTGGAGCTGGGTCTGAGGGCAGAGAAACGAAAACACTTTTTTCATTACATTGTATGGTGGCATTAAATTTACATAACAGGTCTCTACCTAAAAGGATTACAGGTGGGAAGTCAGACATTAGAAAGGATATGAGGTGACCTGAGAGATGGATAATGAAAAACGTTGCCCAGAGACTCCAGTAGGTTGAACAGAATTAGAGGGTGAGAGGTAGAGGGAATTCCTCTGATGGACGTATCAGTAGAATCAGTATCAGTTAGGAAATCTAGTCCTGATCCTCTATGTTAAGTTGAATGGTGGAATCTGGGGTGCAAGTGAGGATCAGCTGACCCCATCAATCAATGGCATATTGTCCCACAGGAGGAGAAAAATAAACCTGCTGCATTTGGGGGAGGGATTTTTTTTTTTTTTTTTTTTAGTTTCCTTTTCCTTTAAGGGCCAGACAAGCATTTTTCCAATGTCCAGGTTTTTTGCAGGATCTACAGACATCTCAGAGGAATAGACTGTGACTGATCAGAAAAACAAGAGGATTTTAATCTATTTTCAGAGGACTGTTTTTGCTTCTGCAGGGATTCAACCTGCAAAAGACTGAAAATTTCAAGTCTTTCTTTCTTTCTTTCCTTTCTTTCTTTCTTTTTTTTCCTCCTGCAAACCATTTTCAAAAAATTGTGTAGCTGCTTCCATTATAACACTTAGTGGCTAACCAGCCCAGACAACTATACTTTTTTGAATTTGTTTTTTGTTTGTTTGTTTTAATATTTGGAAGTAGATTTCCAACTAGGGCAGGAGTTAAAAGATTTTTGTGCTCTGATGCATCAGGATCTAATGCAGTAAGCCTCTGAAAAATTTGTATAAACCTCTCAATAAAAGCTTTAGGGTGCTCTCTGTCCTGGCATTTCTGGACCCACCCAGGGCCAGAAAGAAACACACTTCCCTAAAGGAAAGGATCTAGTCCTGGCAGGATTCACCAACTACTGACTAAAGAGCCCTTGGGCTTTGAAAAAACATCAGAAGTAGGCAGGCAACAGTCACCACTGATTTTGAGTGAGAATGGGCTAGTTTCAGGTATGACCTGGTGCTGGTGGCCATAAGGGAGTACCCATGTCACTCCTCCGCCAATTCCAGCAGCCCAGCACAGAGAGTGAGGGAAGAGAGACTTTGCCTGGTAATCCAGGGAATTCTCTTGTATCTTACTAAAGCTCACCAAGGTGGTACCACCAGGAGTCTGCAAGAGTCACAGCATTATTGAACTTGGGGCACCCCCAGTGCTGATACGGCTATAGCGACCAGAGACTTAGACTACAACACTCAATTCCCTTTAAGTATCTGTTAAGCCTTCTCAAGGATGGGTTCAAACAAAGTTGGACTGTGAAGATTAAAATAAATGCATAACTTTTCAATGTCCAGACATTGCTAAATGTCCACAAGCATCAAGAACATCCAGGAAGATGTGACCTCACTAAATGACTTAAATAGGATACCAGTGACCAATCCCAGAGTGACAGAGATAGGTGACATTTCAGGCAAAAAATTCAAAGTAGCTGTCCTAAAGAAGTTCAATGAACTTCAAGACAACAGGAATAGCTATACTTCTATCAGATAAAATAGATTTCAAGACAAAAACTGTAAAAAGAGACAAAGAAGGTCATGATATAATGATAAAGGGGTGAGTTCAGCAAGAGGATATAACAATTCTAAATATATATTCACCCAACACTGGAGCACCCAGATATATAAAGCAAGTATTATCAGAGCTAAAGAGAGAGACCCCAATACAATAATTGTTGGAGACCTCAACACTCCACTTTAAGCACTGGACAGACCATCCAGACAGAAAATCAACAATGAAATATTGGACTTAGTCTTCACCATGGACCAAATGGACTTCATAGACATTTACAGAACATTTCATCCAACAGCTGCAGATTTCACGTCATTCTCCTTAGTTCATGGATCATTCTCAAGGATAGACTATATGTTAGGCCACAAAACAAGTCTCAAAGCAAAACCCCAAATTGAAATAATATCAAGTATTAATAGTTTCTCTGACCACAATGGAATAAAACTTGACATCAATGACAAGAGGAACATTGGAAAATATACAAACATATGGAAATTAAACAGTATGTTCCTGAATGACCAGTGGGTCAATGAAGAGATCAAGAAGGAAATTTAAAAATTTCTTGGCTGGGTGTGGTGGCACATGCCTGTAGTCCCAGCCACTTGGGAGGTTGAGGCAGGAGGATCACTTGAGCCCAGGAGTTTGAGGTTGCAGTGAGCTATGATGACACCATTGCACTCTACCCAGAGCAATGGAGTAAGACTCTGTCTCAAAAAAAAAGAAAAAGGAAATCAAAGCCCCATACTCACTCCCCCTTTCACAAAAAATTTAAAAATTAAAAAAAATGAACATGAATTCAATAACACATTAAAAAGATTATTCATCATGATCAAGTGGGATTCATCCCAGGCATACAAGGATGATTCAACATATGCAAATCAATCAATGAGATGCATGGAATCAACAGAATGAAGGACAAAAAACATATAGTCATTTTGATTAATGGTGAAAAAGTATTAGACAAAATTCAACATCTCTTCATGGTAAAAACTCTCAAAAAACTAGATATAGAAGAAACCTCAACACAATAAAAGCCATGTATGACAGACCCACAGCTAGTATCATACCAAACAGGAAAAACTGAAAGCCTTTCCTCCAAGATCTAGAATAAGACAAGGATGCCCACATTCACCACTGTTTTTCAATATAGTACTGGAAGTTCTAGCTAGAGCAATCAGACAAGAGAAATAAATAAAGGGCATCCAAATTTGAAAATAAGTCAAATTATCCTTGTTTGCAGATGAAATGATCTTATATCTAGAGAAACCAGAAGACTCTACCCAAAAACTATTAGAATAGAGAAGTAAATTCAGTAATGTTGCAGGATACAAATATAACATACAAAACTCACTAGTATATCTACATGCCAATAGTAAACAATCTGAACAAGAACCCAATCCCATTTATAACAGCTACAAAAAAAAAAAAAAAAAAAAAAAACAGGAATACACTTAACAAAAGAAGTAAAATATCTCTATAATGAAAACTATAAAACATTTATTAAAGAAGTTGAAGAGGACACAAAAAAATTGAAAGCTATTCCATGCTCATGGATTAGAAGAATAAATATTGTTAAAATGTCCATACTACCCAAAGCAAGCTATAGATTCAGTTCAATCCCCATCAAAATACCAATTACATTCTTCACAGAAATAGAAAAACTAATCCTAAAATTTATATGGAACCACCAAAGACCCAGAATAGCTAAAGCATCCTGAACAAAAAGAACAAAACTGGAGAAATCACATTACCTGACTTCAAATTATACTACAGAGCTGCAGTAACAAAATCAGCATGGTACAGGCATAAAAACAGACACATAGACCAATGGAACAGAATACAGAACCCAGAAATAAATACATACATCTACAGTGAACTTGTCTACAACAAAATTGCCAAGAACATACAGTGGGGAAATGGTGCTGGGAAACTGGATATCCATATGCAGAAGAATGAAACTAGACTTTTGGTAAATCAAATCAAAATGGATTAAAGACTTAAATCTAAGACCTGAAACTATGAAATACTAAAAGAAAGCATTGCGGAAACACTTCAGAACATTGTTCTGGGCAAGGTCTTCTTGAGTGATATCCCCCCAAAGCATAGGCAACCAAACAAAATTGGACCAATGGGATCACGTCACGCTAAAAAATTTCTGCACAGCAAAGGAAACAATCAACAGAGTGAAGAAACAACCCACAGAACAGGAGAAAATATTTGAAAACTACCTGTCAGACAAAGGATTAATAACTAGAAAACATAAGGAGCTCCAATAACTTGCTAGGAAAAAATCAAATCCAATTTAAAAAATGGGCAAAGGATCTGAATAGACATTTCTCAAAAGAAGACATATAAATGGCCAACAGGTATATGAAAAAATGCTCAATATCATTAGTCATCAGAGAATGCAAATCAAAACTACCATGAGGGCCGGGCGCGGTGGCTCAAGCCTGTAATCCTAGCTCTCTGGGAGGCCGAGGTGGGCGGATCGTTTGAGCTCAGGAGTTCGAGACCAGCCTGAGCAAGAGCGAGACCCCATCTCTACTATAAATAGAAAGAAATTAATTGGCCAACTAATATATATATAGAAAAAATTAGCCGGGCATGGTGGCACATGCCTGTAGTCCCAGCTACTTGGGAGACTGAGGCAGCAGTATTGCTTGAGCCCAGGAGTTTGAGGTTGTTGTGAGCTAGGCTGATGCCACGGCACTCACTCCAGCCTGGGCAATAAAGTGAGACTCTGTCTCAAAAAAAAAAAAAAAAAAACTACCATGAGATACCATCTCATCCCAGTTAAAATGGCTTTTCTCAAAAATCCAGGCAATAATGAATGCTGGTGAGGAAGCAGAGAAAGGGGAATCCTCTTACACTGTTGGTGGGAATGTAAATTAATGCAACCACTATGGAAAACAGTATGTGGGTTCCTCAAAAAACTGAAAATAGAACTCCCAAAAGACCCAGCAATCCCACTGCTGGGTAAATATCCAAAGGAGGGGAATTCAGTATATTGAAAAGATATCTGCACTCCCATGTTAATGGCAGCACTGTTCACAATTTGAATCAACCTATTTCTTTTAAATATCATTTAAAGCAAAAGTAATAACAATGTCTTATAGGACATTTGATGTAGATATAGCAATATGCACATGTTTGGGATGTGGGAGAAAATCAGAGTACTCAGAGAAAACCCACACACAAGCGGGGAGAAAGTGCAAACTCCATACAGACCATAGCCCCAGTCAGCAATCAATTTTTTTTCATTATAATGAAATGACATTGAACAAAATAATATTATTCAAAGACCTACTATATGAGGCAAATAATGGCCACAAATGTTTCATACCTCATCCCAACAAGAAGAGCTGTCTATTTCTTGACCTTCTGAACTGGACTGGTCTTGGAATTTGCTTTGATTAATAGAAAGTGACAGAAGTGATACCCAGTAAATTATGGAGCCTAGAACCCCAAAGGTTTTGCAGTTGTCACCTTCACTCTGTTGGAATGCTTCCAGCGTCATGTAAAGAAGCCCTGTCTACCTATAAGAAGATGAGGCATTGTGTAGAAAGTGAATCACGTGGAGAGAGAGAGATTGGGTCAGCCACCCCAGCTGTTCCAGCTGAGGCCCCAGAATTGTGAACGAGACCATCCAGGACCATCTATCCCCCAGCTGACCTCCCAGCTGGATGCAGACACCCGGGTAAACTCAGGTAAGACCAGCAGGGGAGCCACCCAATCAACACACAGAATTATGAGAAACAGTATATCACTGTTTTAAGCCACTCAATGTTAGGCTGCTTTTTTACACAACGATAGATAACTAAGACAGAGTAGATGGGGGATTTTAATGCTGGGTTGAAGTCCTACATGAACTGCTAAAAGCGAGAGCCAGTGGAAATTAGATTAGCACAGTTAATGGAGACCAGTGTGTAGCCACAGGCCACTGAGACCTGGAGAAACTCGGGTTATGCTAGGAAATATTAATAGGAACCAGAAGTTCAGTATTTTTCTTGCTCTGCTTCAATCAAATAGAGGACACTTTTTTTTTTTCTTTTTTAAAGACATAGAATCATTCCAAAGGAACACCAAGGGAGCCCTCAGTTGGGGATCTAGAATACTAAACCACAAGACTACAGAATGCAGAAGCTCCTTGGTATTACCCAAGAAACTTCTTTCTCATAAGAAGATTGAATGTAGTAATAAAGGGTTGATAAAATCTAGGTAGAAGAAAGTACGACTGAGTTTGGCTTACTCAGCCTCAGACCTCTGGTTTGCATATAGAAAAATCACACACATACAAAAAAAGAAAATCACAAGATACCAATGCTCTCATTGTACCAAAAGAAACAAAACTGGAAAGATGGCATAATCCTAGATTTTCAAAAATTCATTAGTGAAGACACAAAGAAACCTGAATGAACTAAAGAGGGAGCTATCAAACGATGGCCTGGGACTCAAACCCAGCTGAGTCATTTTTGTCTGGCTCTGGAGTCAAACCAAGCTGAGTCAGTTTTGTCTGGCCCTGGAACTAAGAATGGTTTTTACATTTCAAAATATAAAATGTGAAAAGAACTAGTCAGTGAAAACAGTCACTCGATTTTGCCCATGGCCCACAAAGCCCAAAATATTTTTTAATTTTTAAAATGTTAATAGATTTAGGGGGTATGAGTGGAATTGCCGTTACAGGTATTTGTTGTATAGTGGTAGAGTCTGGGCTTTTGGTATACCCATCCCCCGAGGAGTGCACGTTGTACCCAACAGGTAATCTTTCATCCCTTCCCAAATATTTACTGTGTGGCACTTTATAGAAAAAGTTTGCCAACTCTGAACTAAACTCGGGAAATAACAAGCCCTTTATAATACAGACGAAGCCATAGCAACTCTCATCTCTACCTGGAACCAGGGTGGTGGTGGAGGAGCAGTGGTAGAAATCCACTACAGGTGGGATTCAGGAGAAACCAGGCCAACTTCTAACACACTTTTCAAGGCCATGTGTGGGGCCAGCAAAACAGATTAGAATCTAGAGGAGCTCCAGAAACAGTCGGACTGCATTACCCTGAACTCTTTGCCACTGGTGTTTACCAAGTGCTGAGAATAGTACCATGAAAAGGGAATTAGGGAGTTAGGAGAGCTGAGAGTAAACCCCTGGGCACTCTATGCTTCCACTTACAGCAGGCTAAGCAAGGGGCAGAAGAGCTGAGAGAAAACTCCAAAGCAGTTCCACCGCCACAGGATTTCAGGCATTCCCAATCACCCTGGCAGTGGTCTGGGAGGCAGCAGGCCTGAATGAGATCTCGCAGGACATAGAACGCAAGGGGGCAGCACTGAGGGCAAAGAGACCTCCACAACAACCCTAAGAGCTGACAGAGGGAGCTTTAAATAGGAAGAGACCTCCCACAGTTTGGAAAGTAGCTCATTTGACTGTGAAACAAAGGCAGATCTCTAGAATCTTGCTAGTACTTAGATCCCAGACACTGATGCAGGGAAAGTTCCAATTCTGGGTTACCTTTCTAAAGAAGTAGTTCCATGAGGCTCCCATTGAAAATAGGAGAGCTGCACACCTAGCTTTCCATTTTAAGGGGTAGATTCTTCAAATTTAGATTCTTATGAAAGCCTTCCTGCAAGACTATTGGGGATCCATAATCTTAAGTTTTGTTTTGTCTTTCAACAAGGATAATATAAGGTCACAATTGTTTTTCTTTTTTCTTTTTTTTTGAGACAGAGTCTCACTTTGTTGCTCAGGCTAGAGTGGGTGCCGTGGTGTCAGCCTAGCTCACAGCAACCTCAAACTCCTGGGCTCAAGCAATCCTGCTGCCTCAGCCTCCCAAGTAGCTGGGACTACAGGCATGCGCCACCATGCCTGGCTAATTTTTTATATAAATATTAGTTAGCCAATTAATTTCTTTCTATTTATAGTAGAGATGGGGTCTTGCTCTTGCTCAGGCTGGTTTCGAACTCCTGACCTCAAGCAATCCGCCCGCCTTGGCCTCCCAGAGTGCTCAGATTACAGGTGTGAGCCACCGCGCCTGGCCCACAATGGTTTATTTATTTATTTATTTTTTTTTTTTTTTGAGACAGAGTCTCACTTTGTTGCCCAGGCTAGGGTGAGTGCCGTAGCATCAGCCTAGCTCACAGCAACCTCAAACTCCTGGGCTCAAGCAATCCTGCTGCCTCAGCCTCCCAAGTAGCTGGGACTACAGGCATGCGCCACCATGCCTGGCTAATTTTTTCTATATATATTAGTTAGCCAATTAATTTCTTTGTATTTATAGTAGAGACGGGGTCTCGCTCTTGTTCAGGCTGGTTTTGAACTCCTGACCTTGAGCAATCCTCCCGTCTCGGCCTCCCAGAGTGCTAGGATTACAGGCGTGAGCCACCATGCCCGGACTGACAATGGTTTTTAAATTTGTAGTTGAAAAGATTATTCCATTACACATTACATTCTTCCTGTCTGTTGTGATCACCCTGCACAGGCAGGATGGTTCCTGCAACCCAAAATTTGGTTCAGATGTCAAGACTGGTGATATACACACACCAGGAGAGTATGAAAAGACTTATTACCTATGTAATGAAGATTTCTGGGGATAATTATCAGTCTAAAAAAATTTATGAGGGCTGTGCACAGTGGCATATGCTTGTGGTCCCAGCTACTCAGGAAGCTGAGGCAGGAGGATCACTTGAGCCCAGGAGTTTGAGACCAGCCTGGGCAACATAGCAAGACCCCCATATCAAAAATAAACAATTTTCTCAGGAATGGAAAAACAAACACCACATGTTCTCACCAGTAAGTGGGAGCTTAAATGATTGGTACACAATGGCACAAAGAACACTGGAAATGAAGAAGGGGCGAGCATGGAAGAGGGTGAGAGATAAAAGTCTACCTATCAGGTAAATGAACAGTATTCTGTTGATGGGCACACTATTAATAAAAGCCCTGTCTTCAGCATTATATAATGTATCTACCATGTTTCCCTGAAAATAAGACAGGGTCTTATATTTATTTTTCCTCAAGAAGACACCCTAGGGCTGGGCGCAGTGGCTCACTCCTGTAATCCTAGCAGTCTGGGAGGCTGAGGTGGGCGGATCACTCAAGGTCATGAGTTCATAACCAGCCTGAGTGGGACCCCGTCTCTACTAAAAAAAATAGAAATACATTGGCCAACTAAAACTATATAGAAAAAATTAGCCAGGCATGGTGGCGCATGCCTGTAGTCCCAGCTACTCGGGAGGCTGAGGCAGTAGATCACTTGAGCCCAGGAGTTTGAGGTTGTTGTGAGCTAGGCTGACGCCACAGCACTCTAGCCCAGGCAACACAGTGAGACTCTGTCTCAGAAACAAACAAACAAATAAAAACAAGAAGAAACCCTAGGGCTTATTTTCAGGGGATGTGTTATTTTCCCCTCAAAGCCTAAGCTTGCAGCACACACAGGATGGCCGGGACCTGACAGGGGAGCTGACCTTATTGGTGGGGCTGCCTGCACCTTTCTGGTCACTGGGATAGTAGCTGTCACGATGAGGCAGAAGGGCTGCTTGTCTTCTTTACCGCTCTGCACGAAATGCATGGGTTGTGCAGATACGCTGCGTACCCACGCCTATCACTAGGTCTTATTTTCAGGGTAGGGTTTATATTGCCCAAATGCTTAGAAATCCTGCTAGGGCTTATTTTATGGGTAGGTCTTATTTTGGGGGAAATATGGTATGTAATAAAAACATTTGTACCCCCTTAAAATTTTGAAAATAATTACAGGCCAGGTACGGTGGTTCATGCCTGTAATCCTAGCACGCTGGGAGATCAAGGTGGGAGGATTGCTTTAGCTCAGGAGTTCGAGACCAGCCAGAGAAAGAGTGAGACCCCGTTTCTACAAAATAATAGAAAAATTAGCCAGGTGTGGTAGCATACACCGATAGTCCCAGCTACTCAGGAGGCTGAGGCAGGAGGATCGCTTGAGCCCAGGAGTTTGAGCTTACAGTGGGCTATGATGATGCCACTGCACTCTAGCTAGGGTGACAGAGTGATATCACACATCATGTAGTCTCTGGAAAACTCCATTGTACACTTGTGACAGAATGAGAGTTTAAAAAGACAAATAGCATCCTAGTGTTAGTATGAAAACAGTTTTGCTCTTACAGATCCCCTAAAAGTGTCTCATCACCCCTAGGGATCTCTGGGCCACACTTTGAGAATCACTGCTTTAACTAACCAAAATTCTTAATAGGTAAATGCACCTGTTTCCACCTTTAATCTGGCTCTTTCATCACACAATTAATTCTTCTAGTTTGTTGGAGAGGTTAAGTTTTTTTTTTTTCATTTTGTGAATATGAAATGTTTTCTGAGCATCTACCTCAGAAGGAAATTAATAAGATTATAATCTGTATTAGAAATTATAGTCTGACTAGCCTGAGCAAAAGTGAGAACCTGCCCCCCCCCAAAAAAAAAAAGAAAAGAAAAAGAAGAATCAGCCTAGCGTGGTGGCACGTGCTTGTAGTCCCAGCTGCTTGGGAACCTGAGGCAGGAGGATCACTTGAGCCCAGGAGTTTAAGAGCATAGTGAGCTATGATCACACCACTAAACTCCAGCCTGGGAGACAGAGTGAGACTCTGTCTTGAAAAGAAAGAAAAAAAATAGAAATTATAACCATGTTTTAGAACAAGTAGGATTTTCTTCCTTGTGTTTAAAACATTCTAAGTAATCAAAAAAGGAGATCATGGAGGATCTAAATATTCATCAAAACAGATTGTATAAATTATAAAATATGTACCGACAGGGAACATATATGTATGATACATTATTGAAAGAAGCAAGTGTGCTGATCCATGTAAGGAGTCTGCAATTCACTACTGTGTCCTAACAATAAATGAAAAGCTGAACAAATTGAAAAATCAACAACTCTTCTTAGATCTTTAGCAAGGACTCAGGACAAACTGCTGCTCCCAAACTGGGGAGACAGGGAAATACTGAGAATCACAACTTACTGGAGCAGAAACCTCAGCAGGAGCCAGTGCTGGGGCAGGAAAGTCTGAGCTGTAATTGATGAATTGCTAGATATTCCATGTAGATAAGTCTGAGAGATAAGAACTCCAGAGAGACTCAGTTACTTTTGTGAGTTTTACCTCCAGGTGCTCAAAGAAATTCTCACAGTGAATATTGCAGAAAAATATTCCCCTGCTTCTATGCTTCTAGCAGGGCCATGGGGAAGTAACCATTTGAAATACACCAGAGCATTCTGTTCTTCTAAACCAGCAGTCCTCTACCTTTTCGTCACCAGGGACCAGTTTCATGGAAGACTATTTTTCCACGGGTGGGGTTGAGTCTGGAGGCAGAACGCAGGCAGGGAAGTGAGCCATGTAGAGCTGCTGTAAATACAGGTGAAGCTTTGCTGGCTTGTCTGCTGCTCACCTCCTGCCATTCCTGATTTTCATGGAAGACAATTTTTCCACAGACAGTGGAGGGTGGAAGGAGGGCAGCAGAGCTCAGGGGGTGATGCCCTGCCAGTTCCTAACAGGTTGTAGACTGGTACTGGGCTGCGGCTGGGCTTTTGGGGACTGCAGTTCTAAACAAAGTCTGCCCTCAGGAGAAACTAAAGAGTCTAACCTGTTGGGGTTTTATGAGAGCCTAATTGACAGCAGGAGAAAAGAAGTAACCAACACCAGCGTCTCGCAGCCTTCCAGGTGGGAAGGGAAATAACTAACCCCAGCCCACTCTAGCCATCCTGTCCCACCTAAGGGGGATGGGAGGAATTTGCAATTCATTCTAGAGACAAAGGTTTACCAAAAGACTGAAACATAATCACAGGACTATAGAACTCTTCCTTCTCTTCCCCCACCTTTTACGCCACATTAGTGAAGGCCTATTTGTAGCAGTTCCTTTTACTCAGCACAGGGGTCCTGAAACTTTTTAAACAGGGGGCCAGTTCACTGTCCCTCAGACCGTTGGAGGGCTGTTGGAGAATGTGGTGCACATTCCACACATGCGCACTGTGGGCCCGGGGGCCAGTCGGCTGCTAAGCAGGACAGGCAGCGGCAGGAAAAACACCCGGCGGGATAAATGTCCTTGGCGGTTAGTATGTGGCCCTTGGGCCATAGTTTGAGGACACCTGACTCAGCACATCATGTCCAGCTATCAGGAAAACATTACAAGGCATACTAAAAGGCAAAAAAAAAAAAAAAAAAAAACTTGCTTTGAAGAGACAGAGCAAGCATCAGAACCAGACTCAGATATGGCTGGGATGTCAGAATTATCAGACCAGAAGTTTGAAACTACTGTAATCAATACACCAAGGGCTCCAATGCATAAAGTAGACAGCTGCAAGAACAGATGGGGCAATGCAAACAGAGAGATGGAAATTCTAAAACAGAACCAAAAAGAAATACTAGAGATCAAAAACTCTGTAACAAAAATGAAGAATGTTTTTGATGGGCTTCTTAATAGACTGAACATGACTGAGGAAAGAATCTGAGCTTGAAGATATCTCCATAGAAACTGCCCAAAGTGAAAAATAGTAAGGATGAATAAACAGAATACCCAAGAACTGTGGGACAGCTATAAAAGGTGTAACATACACATAATGGGAATAGCAGAAGGAGAATAAAGAGAGAAAGGAACAGAATAAATATTTGAAGAATATTTCCCCATATTAATGTCAGATACCAAACAACAGATCCAGGAAGCTCAAAGAACACCAAGCAGGATAAATACCAAAAGAAAAAACAACCCTACAACTAGGCACATCTATTTAAATTGCAGAAAATCAAGATAAAGAAGACATTCTAAAAGCTTCCAGAGGGGGAAAAAAAACCCTTGCTTACAGAGGAGAAAAAATAAGAATTATATCTAACTTTTCCTCAGAAAGCATGCAAGCAAGAAGAGAATGGAGTAAAATATTTAAAATGTTAAGAGAAAAAACCCAATATAGAATTCTGTACCCTGTGAAATTATCCTTCAAGAGTAAAGGAGGTATATGTCTGTAGTCCCAGCTACTCAGGAGGCTGTGGTGGGATGATCACTTGAGCCCAGGAGTTCGAATCCTGCCTGGGTAGCACAGTGAGACCCTATTTCTAAGGCAAAAAAAAAGTAAAGGAGAAATAAAGACTTTCTTAAACAAAAATTGAGGGAATTTGTTGCCAGCAGACCTGCCTTGCAAGAAATGTTAAAAGAAGTTCTTTAGAGACTGGATGTAGCTCAGAAATTTGGATCTACATAAAGAAAGGATGAGCATTGGAGAAGGAATAAGTGAAAGTAAAATGAATTTTTAAAATTCTTTTTTTTTTTTTTTTTGAGACAGAGTCTCACTTTATTGCCCAGGCTAGAGTGAGTGCCGTGGCGTCAGCCTAGCTCACAGCAACCTCAAACTCCTGGGCTCAAGCAATCCTGCTGCCTCAGCCTCCCAAGTAGCTGGGACTACAGGCATGTGCCACCATGCCTGGCTAATTTTTTCTATATATATTAGTTGGCCAATTAATTTCTTTCTATTTATAGTAGAGATGGGGTCTCGCTCTTGCTCAGGCTGGTCTCGAACTCCTGAGCTCAAACGATCCGCCCACCTCGGCCTCCCAGAGAGCTAGTATTACAGGCGTGAGCCACTGCGCCCGGCCTTAAAATTCTTAATTGATCTAAAAATAGCAGTTATTTCAAAATTATAGCAACAATGTATTCAATTGTGTATGCTTATATATGAGTGAAATGAACGACAGCAAAGGGATGGGAGGATTAGGATTATTTTGTTATTACAAGGAACTCTTACTACCGGTAAACGGTATAGTAGTATTTGACTTGGATTAGTTGTAAATGTATATTAAAAACTCTAGGGCAACCACTAAAAAAAGTTTTTAAAAAGAGCATAATTGATATGCTAAGAAAGAAGAGAGAATATAATCATATGAAACACTCAGTTAAAACCTTTGTGGTTTTAATTTTGTAGGCAGAAAAAGAGTGGAAGTGGAAGAAAAAAATACGAAAGCAAAGAACAAGGGCAAAAAATAGAAAAAGTCACATAGTAGATACTAATCCAGCTATTTCAATAATCATATTAAACATCAATGGTCTAAATACACCAGACAATGGAATATTATTCAGTGCTAAAAAGAAATGAACTACTGAGCCATGAAAATGTATGTAGAAAACTTAAATGCATATTACTAAGTGAAAGAAGTCAATCTGAAAAGGTTACATGCTAGGTGATTCCAACTATATGACATTCTGAAAAAAGCAAAACTATGGAGACAGTAGAAAGATCAGTGGTTGCCAGGGGCTAGCAGGGAGGGTGGGATGAATAAGCAGAGCACAGAGGATGTTTAGGGCAGTGAAACTATTTGTTATGATACTAATACATGTGGTTACATGTCATTATAAATTTGTCCAAACCCTTGGAATATAAAAAACCAAGAGTGAACCCTAATGTAAACTATTGGATGATAATGTTATGTCAGTGTAGGTACATCAATTGAAACAAAGGTTACCACTATGGCAGGATGTTAATAAACTGATATAGCAGGATATTAATAAATTGATAATGAGGATGGATATACATGTATGGGGGGCAGAGAGTTATGGGAAATCTTTGTACCTTCTGTTCAGTTTTGCTGTGAACCTTAAACTGTTCTAAAAAATAATGTCTATTTTTAAAAAGTGGCAAGACAGTATATGTGATTCCATTTTGATAAATACATTTATACTTAGAGATTCAAACAATATAAATATTGATTCAAATGAACTGTTAATAGTGGTTATTCCTGGGGCATGGAAAAGCAGGAGCTTCTGAGGCTTTCACTTTTTACATTATACAGGGAACGAATATAAAAATTCCTGAAGCCCAAAATAAGTGCTAAAAGAACTTACAGAAGGCATTGCAGAACCATTATCTGTAATCTTCTTGAATCACTGAGAATAATAAAAGTTTCAAAAGACTGGGTGGGGTAAATACCTTGATATTTTGAATAAGGACAGGAAGGCTATACAATGAAAAACTGCAAGACATAAATGAAGAAGTCGGCAAACCTGAATTCTAGCCTTATCTCTGCTGGTCTTACTTAAGATGATTTCTCCCTAATCTCCTCTTAATGGACTCTATATGTGTGAATAAATATAAATATTTATAAATATTAAATATTAATATTTGACTACTTAGAGATATGTTAATAATTGACTACTTAGAGATAACTCAGTAGAAGGGAATGTTTCATCAGAATGACTTGCAAAAAACATGCTGAATCATATCTACTTAGCAAGCAAATATTTTTTTTTTGAGACAGAGTCTCGCTTTGTTTCCCAGGCTAGAGTGAGTGCCGTGGCATCAGCCTAGCTCACAGCAAGCTCCAATTCCTGGGCTCAAGAGATCCTCCTGCCTCAGCCTCCCAAGTAGCTGGGACTACAGGCATGCACCACCATGCCCAGCTAATTTTATATATATATATATTTTTTTATATTTACTATATATTTAATTATATATATTTATTTTATTTTATTCTTTTAGTTGTCCAGCTAATCTCTTTCTATTTTTTTAGTAGAGACAGGGTCTTGCTCTTGCTCAGACTGGTCTCGAACTCCTGAGCTCAAATGATCCGCCGGCCTCGGCCTCCCTGAGTGCTAGGATTATAGGCGTGAGCTACCATGCCTGGCCACAAACAAATATTAATTAGTAAGTGGTTGCACTTAAATAACTTTTGAACATTTACAAAAGTTCAATGTTTAAGATAACCCATAAAGTTGTATTCTTTTGATTAATGATTAGAGATAAACAATGAAGGTTTTCATTCTTGTGTAATATCTTAGAATAGATATCCAGATTTAAGTGGTAATAGTAAAGACTGTTTTTCCCTGCATATTTTTAAATTGGGCCTAGTAATTCATGTTCCTATAGAAAAAATTAAAAACTACACATATGAACTAATAAAATACTTCCAAATTCTCCTACCAAAGATAACCTGAACATTTTTGTATTTCTAAAACAACAAAAACATCTTTTTAGAATATTCAGGGACCAAAAAAGATGTACAGATAATTGAATTAAGACTAATTTTTAAAATATTTTATTATAAAACTATTCTCCCTTTAATTATTAAAACTTGAAATACAGTGAAATTTTTCTAGAAGGATAAGTTGCAAAGAATATATTAAACAATGAATTAACTCATTGAATTAGACTTAAGTTCTGTCAAAAGAGTTAACTACTAAAAGTTTTATTTATAGCGAAGAAATAATTACAAAAGAGGAAAAAAAAGAAAAATTAAAAAATTTAAAAAAGTTTTAATTTTTAAAAAGAGTATATACTTATAAAAATAATAAAAGTTATTGAGGGTACAGAATAATTTTCACAGATTCAAAGAATAAGACTTTAACTTGTGATAAACTAGAGCAAATGGGATGAACTATTCAGTGTTTTCTAGATAGCAGGATATTAACATAGAAAAATAATTTAGGTCTTTACTTCACATAATCCTACAAAATATACTCTTGATATGTCATAAAACAGCAGAAAAAAACTGGATTAGCATAAAAAGATATGCACTAGAGGGAAACTATTCTGCTGAGTCCTAAAAAAATAAAGGGAAAGTGATACAAAAAAATGTTTACATAATTTTTTCATAATTTCCAAGAGAATTTTATAAAACAAATATTATTATGAAAGCAGCCAAACAGAAAATATATCTGACATAAATAACATGAGGGGCAATATAAAGAGTAAATTATCACATGGAAAAACATATAGCTTTACTAGCAATAAATACAAGTAAATTATAAAAAATTTCTGGAAGGAAATAAACTGTTAATAATGGTTGCTTTCAGGGGAAATAGAGGACTGAAGAAAACAAATTAAAGAAATACATATAAGATGTTGAATGCTTTAGAATATTATTAATAGCTCCCTGGAAGTATGACCAAAACAATCTGTTGATAAGACAAAGCTGAGTTTATCATGGTACAAAGAGCACTACCTTGACATACGTTGACCATTTTACTATGAACTTGTTTAATTCATAATACCGAAGTCACTCTTGTAATTTGTGCTTGGATTGTTATTATAGTTTTGTGTATTGAAACCATGAAAATGGCCAAATTAGTTGATCCACAAAAATTTGCTGAACAACTGTCTTTACACTTACTGCCAAAACTGTAAAATATGTATTTCTCTGTGTGTTTACATAGGTTCAGACATATATGTATAAAGTTGGGGAGACTGCTTTTTTTTCAGCACTTAGCCTTTTAGCTAGCTTTTAAATTTGTTTAGCTATTTTACTTGTTTGGAGACATATTTGAGAGGGATTATCAGTGATAATTTACAAAAGGAGTTTGCAATAAAAGAGGCCCATCTTTTATTTAAGGATATCTTAAAATCTATAATTTCAATCTCCAGTTCTTTTACTGTAGAAATGGCATCCATAGGCATCAAGTACAGTGCTGGGCATAAGGATATGGGCTAAATAAATAAAATGTGCTATTCTCATAATCATGACTTTTGACATGAGATTCAACTACATTGTATTATTTATCTAAGTGAAGGAGATTCTGTTCCTTTTTGACCTATAAAGAAAAGAAGGACCATCACTTCAGTATCTTGTGAGTGGACTCTTGTGAATGAGTTGCAAGATCCCCAAGTAGGATAACTTATTTATAGGGGCCCTATCTTCACAGAAACTATAATTGACTTCTGAACAATTTCAAGGTATAAAGGGCATTCTCTAACAAGTCGATTGAACTCTGAGTGGCTTAAGTAAGCTAGAAGGTGGTTTACAAGCCATTGACTCAGTCAAACCAAGTGACTTAACTAGTAAGATATTTTTTCTAAAGAGGCTATCTCTAGCAACTGTCATACTGTACAGAGCTTTGGAAGGTTCTTAACCCTACTAACAAAGATTGCTATGAAACCTTCATAGCAATTGCTAGAAGGAAAATGAACTAATTCTCCAATTATGTTAGGATTCTTATAAAGGGTATACCCAACCTAAAATGGCTTGAATGAATATTTTATTGGTTCAAATAACCAAAACCCAAAGACAGTGCAGTTCTCAGGATTGATTTATTCCAGTGGCTTTGCTCCAACTCCCTCTCATTCTCTGTTTTGTTCTCTTTTGGCATCAGCTTAATTGTCAAATAGGTGGGTGAGATGGCTGCAACTGTTGAAGAAATCACATCCACGTACCATAACACATGGTAAAAGAGGAAGTCATTTTCAGAAGGTCTTCCAGAAGTAGAAGTCATCAGCAAACTTTATGACATATCGGGTTGTCTCCATGGTGCAAATTCCTGAATCAATTCCTTATGAAGGGCCGGGCGCGGTGGCTCAAGCCTGTAATCCTAGCTCTCTGGGAGGCCGAGGTGGGCGGATCGTTTGAGCTCAGGAGTTCGAGACCAGCCTGAGCAAGAGCAAGACCCCATCTCTACTATAAATAGAAAGAAATTAATTGGCCAACTAACATATATAGAAAAAATTAGCCAGGCATGGTGGCGCATGCCTGTAGTCCCAGCTACTTGGGAGGCTGAGGCAGCAGGATTGCTTGAGCCCAGGAGTTTGAGGTTGCTGTGAGCTAGGCTGACGCCACGGCACTCACTCTAGCCTGGGCAATAAAGTGAGACTCTGTCTCAAAAAAAAAAAAAAATTCCTTATGAGGATGAGGTTACTCTTAGATTTAATCAGGCCCATCCGTGAAGCTATGGGTGAGGTTGGCCTTCCCTAAAGCACATGGGTTACATGGAAGAAGAGTGATTTCTACAACAAAATGAGGGCTGGGGAAAAAAAAACAGGGAGATAAAGCTTGGATAGGAAACCAATGATGTCCACTAGGAATAAACCCTTAATTTTGTTCTAGTGCAGACTCAGGATAATATGGAAAACAATTTCTACTATTTACTGTCCTACTGTAAAAAGGAGTTGAGGTGGCTTACAAAAATATATACAATATCACAAGATAAAATATGAGTGAAGAAAAAAAAAGAATAGAAAAAGGAAGATACAATAAGGGACAAGCCCATTATATAATTCATTCATTATGATCCTGTCCACTTGCTACACATGGGCTGCAAATATGACTCTGAGCTTCCTTCCTGCCTATCGTTGAAAAGAGGCAAATGATCAGTAATTATACCAGCCAAGCCTCTTTTGATTGCAAGAGACAGAGATCCCATTCAAACTGGCACAAACAAAAAACATAACAAAAAAACTAATGGCTCATTTAACAGAAAAATCCATGAATGGATCTAGCTTTAGGCACAGATGGGTCCAGAGACTCAAATGTCCTCAGGACATTTGCCTCTGTTGATTTCATTCTCTTCCTGCTTGGTGGTAAAGATGGCCACAAAAGCTCTAGCTTTATGTGGTTCTATCACCAGTAATCTTAGTGAAAACAGCATATCTTTTCTGACGGCTCCAGAAAAACATCCTTGTTAGGACTTTGAATGGTCCTGTTTGTGCTGTGTTCTCATCTCTGGAACAACGAATGTGGACAAAGGAATGACGCATTCTGATGGACTAGCCTGGGTCATGTGCCCTCTCACTTGGGCAGAGGCAGAGAAACTATATGATTGACAATCTCACCAGGAAAGCACCATTATTCAGAGGCAGCTTCAGAAAGGAAAAGAGCTAGGCAGGAAAAAAAAATGTCTTTATTATGACATAATTCCATATATACAAAATATAAACAAACCTTGTTCAGAAGCCCACCTATTCTTCAGACTAACATTTAAGAAAAAAAAGTATCTCCTCTAGGGCTCCAATAACATACCAGCTGTTTTCTAATACACTTTCAATTTAGACCAGTGCCATAATGCCAATGTGGTTTGATTTTTTTTAAAAATTCAGAGGACCAGAGCAATGCAATCCAAATAAACACGCATTTGTGATTTTATCCAAGGATAAAATTTAGCATCTACACACCACATATTTTCTTTCAGACACTTTGATCTGAAACAAGGTGGTCCAACTCCTTGATCTATCTATCCTTCAACAGTATAGTCTTCCACAACTAGTAATGTTAAGTTTGATTACTGAGTCAAGGTGGCAACAATCAGACAGTTGACTGTAAAGTTTCTACTTTTATGACTAGCGAATAATCTATAGGGTGATATCTTGACACTATGTGGATATTCAGCTTCCATTCTACCTTTTACCCAATGGCTTTAGCATTGATGATCACTCATGTGGGTGACCTGAGACCAAGGTGGATAATGATGAGCTGAAACCTGTAGTGGAAGTGAATCCATCTCAACCTACATGTGAATTAGCAGCAAGGTTTAACATTACTATTCCAACAATATTGGACCATTTGACACAAATCAGCAAGGTAAAGAATTTGTTAGTTATCCATGGGTTCACAAAAATTGCTCTTAGAAAATTTGAAAGATAATCACAAGCCAAAATGTGCATTTGAAAGAATGAGGATATACCTTCACAAAACAAAAAACAAGAAGTGTCAAAGTGAATGTCAGAGATACCAACTGTCAAACTTAGTACTTAATGAAATCAGACATTCCATACTTAACAACTTAATAATACTTTATTCCTAAGATCAGGAACAAGAACAAGATGTTCACTCTCAGTACTCAACATTGTACTGGAGGTACTAGCCAGGGCAATTAGGCAAGAAAAGTGTTAATAAAAGCCATCCAGATTGAAATTAAAATGCTATTTGCAGACCTAATCTTGTATACAGAAAATCCTAAGAAATACATACCCATTAAGACTAATAGATAAGCCGGGCGCAGTGGCTCACGCCTATAATCCTAGCACTCTGGGAGGCTGAGGCGGGCGGATTGCTCGAGGTTAGGAGTTCGAAACCAGCCTGAGACCTTGTCTCTATTAAAAATAGAAAGAAATTAATTGACCAACTAAAAATATATATACAAAAAATACTCAGGCATGGTGGCACATGCCTGTAGTCCCAGTTACTTGGGAGGCTGAGGCA
>VSMD01008888.1:0-36848 GCA_008750895.1 Mirza zaza | reverse complement strand
GCTGTGAGCTAGGCTGGCGCCACGGCACTCACTCTGGCCTGGGCAACAAAGTGAGTCTCTTGTCTCAAAAAAATAAATAAATAAAGGAAATTTTGAATCAGCGTTTCAGATTTGAGTAATGAAATAACACAGTCGGTTTCAGGCAGTTCTGTTTCTAATTTCTGGAAAACTAGGCTCTCTCTGGATAGATTCCAATCAGATATTTAAAATTCCTTTAGGTTGGTAGTGAGTTATCTCACTTGATCGTTCAGTTACAGATTGAACTTCTTGTTCTACTACTTTCCCACCTCCTCACTACTTTACTTGACTAGTTTTAAAAAATAAACTTCTTTTAAATATAACAAGCAGAGGCAGAATCATGTATAGTAAAGCAAATTTTACTTGTCAACTATTATGAATAAAGAGAGAATGGCTAAAGGGAGCAAGAATATAATCACTAGAATGTAAGCGACCCAAAGGCTGACTTTTGTGGTTTGTTCAGCAATGTATTTACCACAGGACAATGCATGCTGGTCAATAAAGATTTGTGAAATGAAAGGGCACTGATGAAATATTACATTCTGACAGTGACCACCTGTGGCAGAGAGGTATGGCTGGAAGAACTGCCCTATGTGCAAAATACTTTGTAGCTTAGATTTTAAGGGGTCCTCAAAATTTCTACTGTATCTAACTAGCATAGATCGGCACTGTAGAAAAGCAGCCTTAGATTCAGGGCAGAAATCCAAGTTAGGGAAAAACAAATGTTTGCTGGGAACGAGAACATGTCTGTTATTTCCTTCTGGAACTAGGCAGCTGGACACAGATAAAGGGCATGTAGCATTCCCTAAAAAGTAAAAATATGCTTTATTTCATGCTCCATTCTCTAAAAGTCCACTTCTACCTTTTATCATCATTTGTTGTGTTTGGGTTGGTTTTAAGGCAGCCCCTCCCATGCCTCCCACATATCCTTAAGCTGGTCCCAAAGGTGAAAGCTATGAAAGTATAGTCATGCCAGGGATATGTTCTGAGAAATTCATTAGGTGATTTCATTGTTATGTGCACATCGCAGAGTATACTTACACAAACCTAGATGGTACAGCCTATGACACACCTAGGCTATATGGTGTAGCCTATTGCTTAACCTAAAAACATAGGATAAACCTGTACAGCTCAGTGCTGTACTGAATGAATACAACTGTAACACAATGGTATTTACATACCTAAACATAGAAAACCTGCAGTAAAAATATAGTATTATAATCTTATGCGACCACTGCTGTGTATGTGGTCTGTCATTGTCTGAAACATTATGCAGCACATGACTACACTACAGAGCCAATGGAAAGAGGTGGTCTGAGACATTTTCTCTATTCTTGGTGCAGAATATGCATGCCTATAGTGATGCTTGTGGTTACCCCTTATCATTCAATTAATTCACTTAAGTCACAATAAGTTGACTTGTTAAAACTTGGAAGTAGAAGCCATTTTGGGAACATCATTTGTAGGTGAAGAAGAGTCTCCCTTAATGATGCTTCAGGAAAAGAGGTCAACGATGTTCATCTTTAAAATGTGTGACTTTAAGAAAAGGTGTTTAGAAGACATCATCACAGTAGCAGTAGGTATTATAGTAAATTTATTTTTATAAATATAATACATATTAACAGTATTTACAATGCTATTTTTTTATTTATAAAGGATCCGTATCTTTATATGGACAATAAGACACAAACAACTATCACTTTAAGTAAAAAGCATTTCTAGAAATACATTGGAAGTCACTTAAAAAAATAGTATTTCAAGATTGGTTCTTACATGCTATGACCAACTCATATGAAAGAAGGAGTTGCCCCCCTCTTCATCCTTTCCTCCCACTCCAAAGGAAAAGGAATTTGATATTTAGGCCTTTTGAAAATTTCCTATTACCTTTTATCATTTTAAAAAATCCTCCTAGAAACTATCTCTTTTCCTATAGGGGAAAAACCATAGATAAGATTTTCCTCTAAAAATGACATTAAAAGTGGCACAGGTTCCAGAATGATAAGTGTATTACAGGCACTTTGAAAAAAAAATCAGAAGGAATGGATAGGAAGGAATTTAATTCAGCAAACACTGAATGTCCACTGCATGCAAGGCACTCTGCCAGATGCTGTGGGGAATCTCAAATGAAGAAGATAAGTTTTCAAGGACAGAATGTGCTAAGCATCACACAAAAGTTTATGAACTAAAGGTTATGGGAGCACAGAGGAAGAAGCAACTGGATTTAGTCTGCAGAAATAGGGGAGAGGACTAGGATCAAGTATCACAGAGAAGTCTTAGATAAACAGGCAAAGATGGGGGCTGGGGAGGAAGAGAGAAAAAAAAAAAGGAAACTGTGAACAGAAAAAGGTGGCGTCAGAGTTAGCTGAAACCTGAGGAAGTATTCCATGCCAAGCCAGTGGGAAAGCCACTGAAGGTTATAAAAGCAGACATGAAACTAGATTAGAACTATGTTTTTCAAAGACTGCTCTGGCAGTATTTAAAATGGAACCACACAAAGAAGGCATTGAAATTAGAAAAAATTATTGCAATCAGGGGAACAGATAACAAGGACTTGAGCCAGGGCCTATGCGATAACAGCAGTGCGAAGAGGGTGGAAAGGATACAAGAGCAGTTGCAGAGTCTTGTTGAGACTTGGAGCCAGATTCTGAGGCCTTGAATGGTGTCTTTCCAGTACAGAAGAAAATAAACAGATTTGGATGGGAAGAAAGTGAGTTGAGTTTTAGTCATGTAAAGTTTTAAAAGCTTAAGGACTCACATAGATATCCAACAGGTAGTTGCAATTGTGGTTTTTCAGGTGAGTGGAGAGAGTAAGTCTAAGGTCTGAGTTACACAAAGTGGGAATTTGGGGACTGTGTTTGCATTGTGGAAGACAAGAATCCTGTCCTCACTTTCTTCTATTCAACTGAACAAATAAAAGACTCAGGGAGCCCCCTATAGTCCCAGCTATCAGGAAGGCTGAGGCAGGAGGACTGCTTGAGCATTGGAGTCCAGCTTGGGCAGCAAAGCAAGAACCCATCTCTTAAAAAAAAGACCCAGGGTAGAAGCTATGGAAGAAATTCATACATTAGATACAGCATCTTCCTTCAAGGAGTGTACAGTACAAGAGAACCAGGATATACCTCTCTGGAAATCCCAGTGACTACATTTAATTGACTACAGTGGGTCAAAAGCTGAGCACAATGGAAGTACATTCCAAGACATATCAATATATGCTAACATTTACATTTAACTAAATTATCACATAGGAGGCTTTCCTAATTTCCAGATATACTCTACCTACCAAACATAAAATATACCTTTGGCTAACAAAACTATACTTTAAAGTTGTCTTCTTCACTTAGTTGTACCATTATAGTTTTAATGTGAATCAAGAGTTAGTCTGATGGTCTCATTTAAAGAAATGCTACTAAACACTCAAAGAATCAAGCATCTGGGCAGCCAAAGGACAATAGGGGGATGTTGGCTATATCAGAGAATAGGGGGAAAGACATTAGAAAGAGGTTCATAAATGTGGACGATGCCAGAGACAGCCATTCTCATTTTCTTAGGACTCTGATGGGTCCTGTAATTTACAGCTGCCACAGATAAAGGAGCAGCACTAGTTGGGAACGCTCGCTCAGAGTTCCAGCCTTCCCCTAGTTCAGCCTGGCATCTCGTCTAGGTTATTTTCAGCATCTTTTTTAGCTTCTTTCTCCTCCTTATGAATGAAAGGAGATACCTGGAAAAGGTTTTGATGGAAGCACATGTTATCTGTGTAATAAATATAGTATTCTTGGGATCGAAATACTCTTTATAATTTCTCCCCATTTACAGACCTAAATTTTTTTCCTCTAAACTGTTAGCTATCAAGAGATAATCTTTTAAAGTAGCTTTATGACAAATTGTATATAATTAGGATCTTGGTTGACAGTGAACGAGCCAGGTTACATAAATAACAATGGTAAGTTATGAAGGACTGATAAAGAAGAAGGGGAATGTAATACTATTCCACATTTCAAATATCTTTCTGAGGGGAAGGTAATCTGATAGCTTCCTCAAAGGCTATATTTTATATTGTCCAAAACCCTCCATGGGGCTAAGCCAATAGTTAATACAATCATACACGAGTTTCACATGTAATTAAGGATAATTACTGTAAGTTTGTGCCAGGTTTCCTCTCTCTCTCTCACTGTTTAGATTCTGTCAGTTTTGGAAAATATAATAGCCTGGCTGATAATTTTTTAGACTCTAAGGCTTAAGCAAAACTGTGTAGTTAGAAAGCTGAGAGCTCAAGAGGAGGGGGAAGAACCCCCCAATAACCTGTCTTGCTAAATACCAGACTTAACGCAGAAGGAAGCACTTTATAATGTATAATCTTGGCCTCCAAAAAGGATATACCAAAAACTGTGCAGGAACTTTAACATGGACGCCATATTTATGTGACCTTGATTAAAATAAGTGAGCCTGTGGCTCATGCCTGTAATCCTAGCTGAGGCAGGAGGATTGCTTGAGCTCAGGAGTTCAAGACCAGCCTGAGATAGAGCGAGACCCCATCTCTACTATAAATAGAAAGAAGTTGTTAGCCAAACAACTAAAAACAGAAAAAATTAGCCAGGCATGGTGGCGCGTGCCTGTAGTCCTAGCTACCTGGGAGGCTGAGGCAGGAGGATTGCTTGAGCCCAGGAGTTTGAGATTGCTGTGAGCTAGGCTGACGCCACCCCACTCTAGCCCAGGCAAGAGAGTGAGACTCTGTCTTAAAAAAAAAAAAAAAAAAAAAAAAATATATATATATATATATATATATATAAGCTGCAAAGAAATATTAGTTTACCTGGTATGGTAGAAAGACTTAGGAGATGGCATGTTAGGATTCTGTATGAAGTTGTAAGAGGATTTAAAATGACTTCATGGCAAGAAATAGCCAGAAAAAACTATAGCAGCCAACTCTAGATCTAGTAGGGACTCTGGTGCTGCAGTGGACAGCAGTCAAAAGGCCCCAGAAATGCACTTAGTAATTCTCTTGGCTGCCATTATGTATCACACTGAATTAGGAAATCCTCTATATAGAAGCGGAAAGGAAAATTCCTTTGCCCTTTAATGAATAATTCTCTGAATAACCTTGCCTTTAAGATAATTTATAGTTTAAACTCAGCCAATAAAATGCATTAATATATTATGAACATCAGGAATGACTTTTAATCACAGTATTAATTTCATTTTTCTTTTGCTAATCAATAATTTTATGTACAAGGTAGTTCCTATGTTAAACAATAAGTGCACCAGAATTATGAAAATAAAGCTTTCCTAATGAGGTGCACTGACACCTGGTTAAATAAAGGACTTTTTTTAATTACCAGGGAGGCCATATCACCAAATGGTATATGAAGACCTTTTAAAAGTGAATACTATACAATTTCAGTTATTACTGGCTTAGAATTTGTGCTTTTCCTATATGGTAATTCCAGTTCATTTTGCAAAGCACAATATTATAGGAAATTTTTTTAAGATACAAATACCACCATTGCCTTGGGCTCAGAACTCTTACAATAGCAGAGGATATTATATAATATAATGCTTGCCATATTTTGCTATTTTAAAAATAATATATTTATGTTTGTGTTGAACTGAGGCTTTTTAAAAAGACTGGACTTAACGAAAAGCCCATAGATTTAATTATGTGTGTTCCTCTGCAAATGAAAACATCCTCATTCCTACTCACAGTTAAAAAGCACTCAGATTCTAGCCCTTTGCTATAATTCTTTGTTGATGTAATATTTACTCATGCCAAAAGAGGTACATAACAGTAGAAATACTTTAGATAATATATTGAAATTTCATTTCACAGTTACTGAGGTAGAAACTGGCCATATAGTTTTCCATTAAAAGATACAAAAATTCATCTAAGTTTATTGATTCAAAGACATGCATTTTTTTCATCAGCAGTTTTATAATTCCTAAACCAAGCACTGCATGGAAATTTACTCCTTGATATGTGTTTTTAACTTACAAAGATTTACCACTAGTAAGAATATTACAACATAAGGTAGAGAAAACAGTGTGGACTGTGTCACAGATAGTTAATACAGTATACAGTATTAAGTAGGTTTTCTAGTCTCTAAAGAAATGGTACTTTAGAATTCAGTGTGAATCTCAGAAATAATTCTGACCATTAAGTAAACGTCAAAATTTTAATAAATAACATACATGAAAAAAACAAACAATTTCAAAACAAGTACTTATTACCTAACAAAATAATTTCTCATATCTGATGAAAAGTCTACTTGGATTTATCTTGGCAGTGTTCATTTTTATAATACTTCTGAATTACATTTACTCCATTTTGATGAAATTCCACCTCCTTGGAGCCACAGAAGAGATGAAACCAATACTGCTACAATACTGTGCCTTCCTGAAATGCTTCTATCCACCTGTTGATAAGAAAAATCTGTTAGGCTTGTAAAATCCAATCATCTGAGATACATGAACACGATATACATAATGGCTGGGCCTGTGGACCTGATTACCCTAACAGCATATGTAAGAGCTTTCCAACAGCAAACTGGCATTCTCTGTACGTGGGACTGCCCTTTATTTGGTAAGTCAGTACAAAACTTGGCCTGGAAAGTAAGCCCCTTATTTCTGTGAGGCATGAAGAATGACCATTTCATGTGTAGAAGTTCTGTGAAATCCTGATAATTGGTTATGAAAGTAGATATACCACCCAAGGCCTTTACTACAATTCCTTTTCTTTTTTATGTGATATTCTGACTCTATGCTTTTAGAAACACCAGCTATGTCCCTGTCTCCTCCTGCCTTAACTCCACCAACCAGTTTCCTTGTATATCCTCTAGTCCAGATCTGTTTCAATATTTTCAGGTAAAAGGAACCTGGCATCTTAGTTGATCAAAATTTTGTATGTAATATAAAAGCTTCTCAGAGTTCCACAGAAGTCTTTTCAAAATGCCATAGTCTCAAAACAAAGTTTTATTTGACAATATACACAGCCGCAATTATTCAAAAGACACTTGGGAGTATAATTGCTTCTCAACTTAACTTTTTTTTCTCCTTGCTTACTGTAGTATCATTTCTTACAGTAATACTTTATGTAAAGAAAGCCAAGGGAAGACAGAACATTTGAAATCACTCAATTTAATTAGTAAGAGCAGCCTATATTAGTAAGATTCAGCTCAAATTTCAAGGACAGAATTAACAATAATTTAAATTTTGAACATAAATAGCTTATAAATTATATCATAATAGCAAGGCTTTAAAAAAGCCCCCCAATCTTTCCACTAAAATTAATACATTTTAATATTCTGTCATGTGTAAAAAAAACAAGCCATATGATAGCAATCACCTCACAGAGAAACTCATAATTTAGCTTAGGTCAATTCTAAATGACAAATAAGCTGATTTCCCTTACCCAACTACATTTAGTTCTGTCTTGACAGCATTTCTATCCTGTAAACTTAATGATATAAGCAAAAGATGATGTATATTGAAAAGCAGTAATTTTTATCAGTTTGATGAGTACAGAAAAAAATTGTAAGAAAGATAATATCTGACAGAATTTTAGGGTAATTACTATATTGTTGAAGTAATTTTTATAGAAAAGATAGTTAAGTTAAATAATTTAAAAATATTCTTGGGGGCTGGGGGAAAAAATATTCTTCAGGCTGGGCATGGTGGCTCATGCCTGTAATCCCAGCACTTTGGGAGACTAAGGCAGAAGGATCACTTGAGCCCAGGAGTTCCAGACTACAGTGAGCTATGATCAGTCATGCCACTGCACTCCAACCTGGGCAACAGAGTGAAACCCTATCTCAAAAAAACAAACAAACAAAAGTCTTAAAGAAGTCTTACAGGATGTTTGTAACATTGTACCTGGTTGGCATTTAGGAACCCATGCAATTCTGGTACATTAATTCTAACTGCTTTAAGAAACAACAAGCCTTGCTTACTCAAAGCATTCTTTCATTATTATCAGTATTATTATTCACACACTTTTAAGCCCATTGAGGAAACATAAACACTGTTTACTAAAAAAAAAAAAAAAAAAAAGGAAGAAATGTACTTTTTGTGAGGGCAAAGTAAAAATCAAATGAAAGAGAGGTGAGCTGAACTATTTTGTTCAGCTATGTTAAGCAAACTCACAACATCTAAATAAAGATTCTTATTGGAATTTTGAAGAGACTGTTTCAGCCTTTACCATCTAAAATCATATCCATCTCCTTCTACTCAGTCACCGGGAACAGCATGGGAGCCTCTTAATGCGTTTGACCTTTTTCCCAAAGAAGTAAGTTTGCAAGCAGCTGTTTAAACTCCTGCTGTTCCATGGCACAATTGAATCATTGGCTTGCCAAAGTCCTGGAATGTTTCAAGGGAAGATTCTTACCCTCACTGAAGGAGAGGTCAAATGCCTCAGCTTCCCTTCCTTTCAGAAGAGCAGCATCACGCTGCTTCCTCTGAAGTCATGTGTAGACAGAATACTTTATACACAACTACTTATTTTCTCTCCCACCCCACCCCCTGAAAATATTCTAGATACCCTTGCCTTGTCTTAAAAAAATTCCAAAGAGTCTAAATAATATGTCAAGTCTTTCTAATTAGGATCTCCGATTTAGATTCTGAGTTGTCCTCAAGCCTTAATGTAGGTCATTTTAACATCAATCCTTTAAAATAACAACTTGAAATCTCATGAATAAAAGAAAAATGTGGTTAAATTACTTACTTCTGAGCTGAGTGAGCATCATCTGCTTTGAATATATAAAATAACATGTTTTTGTGCAGTAACTGAAATACTTTAGACTCTGAGTTCTCGTCTTTGACTTGAGTAACAGTGAATCCTAATAAAGGCTGACTCTCCAAGGCTGCCACGTCCTAAAAATACACAAATGGAGATTGTTTTAAATTGAGACAAAATTCAGATTTGAGAACTCTTGATCTATATAGCTCTAATTTAATTTCATTTACACACATATAAAGCAGTGATAATTCTAGCAACTTACTCGTTTTCCATTTATTCGACAATATCTACTGAGCCACCCTTCCCCATCTACCCCGTGCTAGACACTGTATCTGCTTTTGGCATGTTCACATCTATTGAATTTCACATTATGTTCATGACAACCAAAGATGGTAGGTGATTATATGACTTTCATTTTATGGATGCAGAAAACATAGCTCAGAAAGGTGATTTACCCGGATCCCACTAAGGAAAAATGTGGACCCTAGAATGACGGTTTTCACAGGATGCTGGAACACAGGATGATCAGATATAGGAGAAAAGGACAGAAATAAACAGCTAGAAGTTATTTATAACCGAAACAAAAGCCTATCCTTTTTCTTTTTATTTTATAATTTTGTTACAACCTCCAGCTATATTTCTCTCAACAACCCAAAGGCTATCATATCTATGCTGATATCTGATCAATACAATCTGGGGAAGACAGTAAAGGGAGTATCACTCCTGAGAGCTTGGTAAAAAGGAAAAGAAGTTTCCTTTAGTGTCTGCCTTCAAGAAGTAGTTAGTAGTCACATGATACCAAAAATACTTATATTTTAATAATACGGAAAAATTCCTAACACATTTGAGTAAGAGCTCTCCAGGAACAAAGCAAGAATACTGTTCACATTAAAAATAACAGCAACAACACCTCCCCTTCCAAAAGCAAAACAAACAAAAACCCCACACAAAACAAATGGATTTTATAAATTTGTAATTATTTCAGCTGGCATTATCAAACAAGACCCCAAAATTACTCATCTTTAGATTTCAGATCTTACCTCACTTGCAGCGTATGTATATAGTACTTTATTTTTTATGACAAACCACAAGTGTTTCCAAGGTTTCTTATTGCCCTTTGATCTGTACAAGTAGCCACTCATAGAAGAATCTTCTGTGTTTGCTGATACCTAAATAAGCAAGCCCCATACATACAAAGTTTAATGTTTTTCACACAAATTATAATAGCAACAAACTTGCTTATAATCATTAGGTATTGAAAGCAATAACCAGAACAATAATAGAATGTTTCAGAATTAAATCTACATTTTCAAAGTGTGCTAAGGTACAAACTGAATACTGCTATTAATGTGAGCATTAAAAAAACCCAAAACTTTTCTTTTAGACGAAATTCTAGAATTTTTGCTGGTTTAACTGTGCCTGTATGTGTTTGTACATGTTTCTTTGTGAGTTCAACTGTATTTTCTTGGTTGGCAAGAGAGGAAAAATAATCCCAAAAGTCTAAGATGCTTTTAAAGCTACACTATGTGGATGGTATAAGTTGTTTTTTACTCTTATTTTGCGGTATTAGGGAAAATTATTTAAACCTTTAATTCTGTTCCTAAAATAACTTTCTAGACTTCTAAAAATTATATTAACAGAATAGTAAATAGAAAATTCTACTATTAATGAAGGTGATTTTAAGGAACAGATTAGTCTTTGTTTCCCCAATATTGGTCTGGAAGAAAAGAAACTTATTTTTGCTTCATAAGAGGTTGAAAATGTTTTAATCTCTATGTAAAAAGATAGTCAACTTTTAATGATTGTAATAATGTCAATTCAGAGCTGGGTACAGTGCTTCATGCCTGTAATCCTACCACTTTGGGAGATGAGGTGGGAGGATCACTTGAGGTCAGGAGTTCGAGATTAGCCTGAGCAACATAGCAAGAGCCCATCTCTACAAAAAAGATTAAAAAAACTAGCCAAGCGTGGTGGCATGTGCCTGTAGTCCCAGCTAGTTGGGAGGCTGAGGCAGGAGGGATGCTTGAGCCCACAAGTATGAGGTTGCTGTGAGCTATGATTGTGCCACTGCAAGAGACCATGTCTCAGGAACAAAAAAAAAAAAAAGGAAAAAGGAAAAAAAAAATTTTAAATCGTTTTTTAAATGTAGAAACAGTAGAGACATAAAAAAAAAAAAAAAAAAAACAAAGAAAACCACATTTAGGATTTGCCTTGTTAGTGCTATGGCAGGCATACTCTTAAGGTGGCTTCCCATGGTCTTTGCCTTGGAGAGTCACAATGTTGTACAGTTTCCTTCCCTTGAGTGTGGACAGGACTTATGACTGGCTTCTAACTAAGAGAATATGGTGACGCTGACAGGATGTCATTCCTATGATTATGCTATATTATACAAGACTCCATCTTGCTAGCAGACTGGCTGTAGAGACTGTTTCCCTTGCTGGCTTTGAAGAAGTAAGCACACATATTAGGAGGCCCACATGACAAGGAGCTGAGGACAACCTCCAGCCAAAGCTAGTAAGAAGCCAAGGCCCTCGGTCTCGCAACTGCAAGGAAATGAATTCTGTCAACAACTTGAATGAGCTTGGAAGCAGACCCTTCCCCACAGTCAAGACTCCAGATGAGAACTCAGTATTGGCCAAAACCTTAATCATAGCCCTGCAGAGGCCCCAGCTAAGCTGCGCGCCTGAACTCGTGAGATGATAAATGTATGTTGTTTTAAGCCACTAAATTTGTGGTAATTTGTTATGCAGCAATGAAAACTAATGCAGGTGGGCTCTGTGAATTTTAAAAGTGTATTTTTAATTATGTAATAATTGGTGAATTGTATTAATTTCTTATATATTTCATGAAAAGGATTATATAGTATTTAGTAGAAATTTAAGATCTAACATTAAATTAGAAATATTTGTTAAGTGAGAATAGATTTGTATAAAGTAATACATTCTTTTTTTTTTGAGACAGAGTCTCACTTTATTGCCCAGGCTAGAGTGAGTGCCGTGGCGTCAGCCTAGCTCACAGCAACCTCAAACTCCTGGGCTCAAGCAATCCTGCTGCCTCAGCCTCCCAAGCAGCTGGGACTACAGGCATGCGCCACCATGCCCGGCTAATTTTTTTTTATATATATATTAGTTGGCCAATTAATTTCTTTCTATTTATAGTAGAGATGGGGTCTCGCTCTTGCTCAGGCTGGTCTCGAACTCTTGAGCTCAAATGATCCGCCCACCTCGGCCTCCCAGAGAGCTAGGATTACAGGCGTGAGCCACCGCGCCGGCCAGTAATACATTCTTATAAAAGGCTACCAAGTGATTTTTTAAAAAAGAAATAGAATGTTTAACCTTCAAATGAGATTTTGCTTAAAATGTCGTTACACTGTACTATGCACTTATATATAAGTATTATTAACATTGCTCAAAATATATTATATTCTTCCTCTAGAATACTTTAGAATTAGTTTATTAGCCACCCAAGAAGATCAATCATAATACCAACTAGCCTCTATTATCTTATTTGAAATAAAATTGGTGTTAACCAACTTAATCACCTAAATGATTCACAAAACTTTTCTTCCAATGACTCTACTATTTAAGAATTAAATCAAATCCAACTCAAGAGACAGTCTGCCATTACTAAGAATACCAAGGCTCTGAGTGTAATTCTAAAAAGAGGAGTTTCTAAAAATGTTTTGAACATTACTGGAATAAGAACACAACTTCCTAGTTCCTCAAAAAGTTAAACAGAGAATTACCATATGACCAAGAAATTCTACTCCTAGGTATATACCCAAGATAAATGAAAACAAATTGGGTGCACACCGAAATTTGTACATGAATATTTTTAGCAGTATTATTCACAATAGCCAAAAGGTAGAAACAACTAATGTCCATCAAGAGATGAATGGATAAACTGTGGTATATACAAATAATGGAACACTATTCAGCTATAAAAAGAAACAAAGTACTGATACATACTATAATTTTGATGAACCATGAAAAACATTGTGCTAAGTGAAAGAAGCCCCCCAAAAATGAAAAATAAGTAATATAATTAAAAAAAAAAAAGATCACCATAACAGATTAAAAAAATGAAAAATAAGTAATATAATAAAAAAAAAAAGGCCGGGCGCGGTGGCTCACGCCTGTAATCCTAGCACTCTGGGAGGCCGAGGCGGGCAGATTGCTCAAGGTCAGGAGTTTGAAACCAGCCTGAGCAAGAGCAAGACCCTGTCTCTACTATAAATAGAAATAAATTAATTTGCCAACTAAAACTATATATAGAAAAAATTAGCCGGGCATGGTGGCACATGCCTGTAGTTCCAGCTACTCGGGAGGCTGAGGCAGAAGGATCGCTTGAGCCCAGGAGTTTGAGGTTGCTATGAGCTCGGCTGACACCACAGCACTCACTCTAGCCTGGGCAACAAAGTGAGACTCTGTCTCAAAAAAAAAAAAAAAAAAAAGGCCGGACACAGTAGCTCACGCCTGTAATCCTAGCACTCTGGGAGGCCGAGGCGGGCGGGTGCTCGAGGTCAGGAGTTCGAAACCAGCCTGAGCAAGAGCAAGACTCCGTCTCTACTATAAATAGAAAGAAATTAATTGGCCCACTAATATATATATAGAAAAAATTAGCCGGGCATGGTGGTGCATGCCTGTAGTCCCAGCCACTTGGGAGACTGAGGCAAAGCGAGACTATGTCTCAAAAAAAAAAAAAAAAAAAAAGCCAGATCCAAAGGTCACATACTATGTGGTGCCTTTTATATGATATATCCAGAATAGGCAACTGCAGAGAGCCAGAAAGCAGATTAGAGGTTACCAGGGAGTGAAGGAAGGGGATAAAGGGAACTGATTACTTAATGGGTAAAGGGTGTTTTTATGGGGTGATGAAAAAGTTCTAAAACTACAAAGTTATGGTGGTTGCATAACATTGTGAATGCATTAAATACCACTGAAGTGTAATGGTTAATTTTATATGAATTTCACCTTAATTTAAAAAACACCAAAAGACCCAGTTTCCCAAGGAAAATACTATACTTTGGCTTTTATAGTTCTTAACTAGATATATTAATTTCTCCAGTCTGACTGCAAAGGAGCAAAGTATTAAGAGTTCTCAAACTTTAGCATGTATCTGAATCACCAGGAGTGCTTGTTAGAGCATCTGATTTTCTAGATCTTGGGTAGAACCCAAGAATTTCTAATAAGTTCTCAAGTGATGCCGATGCTACTGGTCTGGGGACACTTTTGAGAACCAGGGGAATAAAAGAAAAGGCTGCAATTGGCAAGTAGAGGTTTCAAGTGGAAGGCCTATTTATGTAGCTGGTTGGAAGATATATGAAATGAGACTACAGTTAGAGTCTAGTCTAAACTGTAAAGTGTATTGTCACCGGTGTTGTGGAGTTTAGACTGAAGAGGGGAGCACATGGTAAGAATTATATCTGAAAACTATGACATTGGTGTAAAGTGGTAAAAAAGTACAGAAAACAGAGAACCAATTCAGTTGATTAAGAATCTCAAAGTTATGAATACAGATTTAAGACTCTAGAATTGAGGGATGGAAGAGACAATTCAGAGAAGAGACTAAATTGGCTTAACCAGTTTCATATAAAACTCGGCAATTGGGCCGGGCGCGGTGGCTCACGCCTGTCATCCTAGCACTCTGGGAGGCTGAGGCAGGCGGATTGCTCGAGGTCAGGAGTTCGAAACCAGCCTGAGCAAGAGCCAGACCCCGTCTCTACCATAAATAGAAAGAAATTAATTGGCCAACTGATAAATATAGAAAAAATTAGCCGAGCATGGTGGTGCATGCCTGTAGTCCCAGCTACTCAGGGGGCTGAGGCAGTAGGATCGCTTGAACCCAGCACCTTGAGGTTGCTATGAGCTAGGCTGATGCCAGGGCACTCACTCTAGCCTGGACAACAAAGCGAGACTCTGTCTCAAAAAAAAAAAAAAAAAAAAAACTCGGCAATTGGAACTTTCAGTCCTTTCCTTATTATTTCTTGAGATTGGCTATTAATCACTTTGTACTATTTCACTGGTAATATTCTCTTAACTTTATGTAAATATAATCTTGGTCAAATATTTAGAGTTATTTGCTTCCACTTTGCATGACAGAACATCTCCACAGTAACTAAGCAAGAGAATCAACTTTAAAACCCTACTCTGCTGGCCATAAAACTAACACAGGTGGAACTAATTAAACTAATCATAATGGAGTGGCCAAAATGGCCAGGCTGTCTGCTCTTTGACACTTGCTGACTGACACTTAAATTTGAGGAACTGGACAGAATATTAACAATGCCTATGGATTATACCATCAGCAGGTCTAAGCATGCAGGCTATTACAACTGTTTTAAAATTTTCTTTTAAGTTTAAAGGAAAGGTAACCTACTATCAGTGACATCAGCTATATACGAGGTCTGTCCAGAAAGTATCCAGCCATTGTTAATATAATGAGAACATATTACATGGCTGGATACTTTCTGGACAGTCCTCATATAACTAACCAATGCATACAAATAAACTGTGCAGATCAGTAAATGTTAACAAGATGCCCAAAATATTCTATGGACTTTTTGCCTCTGGTAAAGGGCCTCTTCAAAGTAATTTTAAAAATTCATGTGTACCCAAACTTATCTTTTACTTTCTATCATTGCCATTAAATGTTTGCTAAACCTTTCAATAGTTATTTTCTAAATGGCTCAAGTAAGAAGGGAGACCAAACAAGATTGTGAGTCATCAGGTGCATCCATGATCAGTATTAAAATTCATGACTTAATAGCCGTGGGAATGACATCTTCCTCTATGAAAGAAAAATAGTGTATTATATGCATATGAATAATTCACCTTCTATCATGTTGCAAGTTTAATGGGAACACTTACTTCTTTGAGAGCAGCTGGGATTTTTTTCTGTTTCCTCCCTGATGGAATACTATGTAAGACTGAAGATAAGGCACTGGAAGGAGATTTGTGATTTCCAGGAGATCCAATCTTAGGGGAGTGCTGGTGATCTAAAACAAATCAGGTACATTTATGTAGCCAGTGGTGAGCACTCTGCAATTCAATTTAATTCAAATCAATAAACGCTGTTGCATAAAATATCCATGGAAGGACACTCAAGAAACTGATGGCACTGATGGCTCCCATGAACAGAAGATGGATGGCTGGGAGGTGAATGGGAGGAAGGCTTTCCCTATCTATGATTTTATACTTTTGGAACTTTAAACCACGTGAAAGGATGACTCTTTGTGCCTTTAAAATTCTGAAACATGTGAATATACTACCAACTTTTAAGTTTTTTAAAAGAAAAAAACCCTACTGACTTAAAAAAAAACAAAACTCTAGCATTGTTTGGTGTCTAGATAATGATCATAATATTACAATGAACGAAATACTAGAAAAGGGGCTATTGGGCACAGATGAGGAAGCAATTAATTCTAACTGCAGAGGTCCAGGGAAAGCGGGAAAGAGAATAAGATATTTTAGTTGGCCACTAATGCATAAATAGCAATTTTCCAGTTTAATAAAAAAGAGGAACAAGAACACTACCCACAGAGAAGTTGGCATGAACAAAGGCAGAGAGATAGGAAATTAGATTATCTATCTGGAGAATATTGGGGCTGGAAAAAAATGAGGCTGGTTCTAAGGAACCTGGTCTGTTGTTTATACTTTTTAGGCTGAGGAGTGACATAAGCAGATTAAATATAGAAAAATATATCTGGCAGTAGCAAGCAGGAGGGATTTACAAGCAGGGAAACCTGTTAGGAAATTATTAATAGTCTAGACAAAAGTCTTATTAGGGCTGAGATGGAGAAATCCAGACAAAGACAGATTTGCAGAGCTAAAATTGACAAGATCTACTGACCAAATGGGTGTAGGTGATAAGGGAGGAGGATTAAAAGATGAATTTTGAATTTTTGCAGCTTATACAATACACCCGGAGAACAAAGGGAGAAACATAAAGGAATAGATGGATGGGTCTTGGAAAACGTATACGGGCAATAATAAACTATTAATTTATAAATATATGAATTCTGAAATAGCATGTCATCTAGTTTTATTCACTTAGAAATTCCTCTTTGCTAATGAAAAGCTATTCTTCATGGAAATGAAGGACAAAGTTTTTATAATTTAGATCGTATAGGTTTCAGGAATTTAAATAATCCTTTCCCAAAATATAGACCTGAGCAGTCCTGCTAGCTGCATTTACTTTAACTGTAGGATACTTGCAAATAATGAGTAAGCAAATATGAAGTATTGTTTTGTATTTGGTCAAAAAGCTGTACATTCAGACATACAATAAAATCTCACTAAATCAGTTCAAGTGACTAGAATTAGGATAACAAAGTGCCGCTTAGTATATTTTAGTATATTTCCCTAGAGAATTACTCTACAGATAGATTAAAATGATTTGTAATAAGCATACTGTTATGTGAAACTAGAAACTTCAAAACTACTTGAAAATCAAAGTTACCCTATTAACTATTTTAAGCATTTTACACTGTAATTACATTTTTACAACTGGTTTTCTTAGCAAAACATTTTTTGCAGATTAAAAACAAATTCTAGTCCAACTTCTCTTGGAATTCCCACAAAATAGGAGTTAAGAAAGCTCAATACAAATTTTGAGACAAGTATCAATAATCATGTTGCTAATGTACTAAAGATAATTCCTTCAGAAGGTTGTTTGAAAGCATCTGGGGAATAAAGGAATTTTTGGTTAAATCTTTACTTATATATTACCTAATTTTTGCAGTTCTTCGAAACAATGTTCACATACTCTTGCTGGTTGATTTTTCAGGTAATCTAAGCCATACTTATTTGATGAACAAGCTTGGCATACAATCTGATAAAACACATTGGAATTATTTTATTAGAAACACTTTTGTTTCCAAACCATAAAGTATGCTACAATGTATAGTACCATCCACTTTTCAAAACAGTTTGATAATCATTGAATCTCACTTCATCTTAATAATAACTCAATGGAGTTCAAGCATGTAATGAACTAACACACAGTATCACATTTGAAAGATGAAGAGGCCACAGATTACTGAGTGCTTACTAGATAAAATAATAAAGGAGTTAATATATCCAAAATGCTTTAGAACAGTGCCTGGCATACAATAAATCCTGTTAGCTGTTCTGGTAGGCATCATCGTGGTCAACATAATCATTATCATTGCTATAGCAACAACCACTTCTCTGCTCCTCTACCAAGTGTGTACCTCTGTACTAAATGTTTTCTAAACAGGACTTCCTTTAATCTTCAGAGTAACTCTCTGATGTCATTGTTACTACCGTGTTTCCCCAAAAATAAGACAGGGTCTTATATTTTTTTTTTCCTCAAGGAGACACCCTAGGGCTTATTTTCAGGGGGATGTGTTATTTTCCCCTCAAAGCCTCAGCTTCCAGCACGCACAGGATGGCCAGGACCTGACAGGGGGAGCTAACCTTGTTGGTGGGGCTGCCCGCACCTTTCTGGTCACCTCTGAGATAGTAGCTGTCTTGATGGGGCAGATGAGAAGGGCTGCTCGTCTTCTTTACCGCACTGCAACGAAATGCATGGGCTGTGCACATATGCTGTGTAGCCAAGCCCATCATTAGGTCTTATTTTCGGGGTAGGGCTTATATTGCCCAAATGCTTAGAAATCCTGCTAGGGCTTATTTTATGGGTAGGTCTTATTTTCAGGGAAACACGGTATGCTCATTCTACTAATACATCTTGAAGGCTTAGAAATATCACTAGGGATAACTTCAACTCTGAAAGTTCCCAATTAGCTGTAAATGTGAGGGTCTATTTAATTGTGGATTTGTTAGTTGTTGTTTTTGAATGAATGTTATCTTTTACTGACATTCTAAAGTAACTTGGGATGGGAGGGGGGAAGTTCCCTAACAAAATTTCCTGCACCCTAAATATGTAGAGAAAACACCATCCATGTTTTCCACCACCATTCTTTTGTTGTTGTTTTCAACTACTGGTTTACAACGAGAAAATCACAACGTAGATGGGTGTTATCCCAGCTAACCTTTCCGCAGGCTCGGCAGTGGTGTCGTCTCCAGGTCAGAGTAAATTCACTTGTGCAGATCATACACATTGTGGCTCTGGTATCAGGAACCCAGATGGGAGCCTTTGATCCAAGAGGACTAAGTTCCTCTTTATTTTCTGAGTCTGCCTATGGAAGAAGAACAACTCCTGATTGTCTTCATACACGCTACCTGTTATAGAAGTGAGCCTTTTTATTTGCTAGCGGCATCTCACAGTTATCACTAAGGATGTGGGATGAAATATGGGCCATTATATCTTTCATGTGCTCAGACTATTTAGATTAGCTACATTCTGAAAATCCTCTAATGCAAAATTAACTTAAAAAGATGCCTGTGGTAGTGGGATGACAGCCAAGTAGTTTCTTCCTTTAACTATTCTGTATTTTCTACAATGAAGTGTTTTTTTTTTTGAGACAGAGTCTGACTCTGTTGCCCGGGCTAGAGTGCAGTGGCATCAGCCTAGCTCACAGCAACCTCAAACTCCTGGGCTCAGAGGATCCTCCTACCTAAGCCTCTCAAGTAGCTGGGACTACAGGCATGCACCACCATGCCCAGCTAATTTTTTCTACATATTTTTAGTTGACCAATTAATTTCTTTCTATTTTTAGCAGAGACGGGGTCTCGCTCTTGCTCAGGCTGGTCTCAAACTCCTGAGCTCAAATGATCTGCCCGCCTCGGCCTCTCAGAGTGCTAGGATTATAGGTGTGAACCACCGTGCCTGTCCTTACAATGAAGTTTTAAAACTAGGAAAATAGGCCAGGTGCGGTGGCTCACGCCTGTAATCCTAGCAATCTGGGAGGCCGAGGCGGGAGGATCGCTCAAGGTCAGGAGTTCAAAACCAGCCAAGCAACAAGAGCGAGACCCATCTCTACTATAAATAGAAAGAAATTAATTGGCCAACTAAAGATACATACAAAAAATTAGCCAGGCATGGTGGCGTATGCCTGTAGTCCCAGCTACTCAGGAGGCTGAGGCAGGAGGATTGCTTAAGCCCAGGAGTTTGAGGTTGCTGTAAGCTAGGCTGATGCCACGGGACTCTAACCTAGGCAACAGAGTAACACTCTGTCAACCCCCCTCCAAAAAAAAAAAAAAAGAAAAAAAAAGAAAAGAAAGAAAGAAATTAATTAGCCAAGTAAAAATATATATAGAAAAAATTAGCTGGGCACTGTGGCACATGCCTGTAGTCCCAGCTACTCAGGAGAATGAGGCAGAAGAATCGCCTGAGCCCAGGAGTTTGAGGTTGCTGTGAGCTAGGCTGACACCATGGTACTCTAGCTGGGCAACAGAGTAAGACTTTGTCTCAAAAAAAAAAAATAAGTAACTAGGAAAATACACAAATATGCTATATGGTATCATAGACTTGCAGTTAGACACTAATGGATAAACATTTATTGCTGAAATTAGACACACACCTTCAATCATTCTCTGACACACATGTTGCTTTTCTAAACACCTGAGAAATGTATCCGAAAGGTAAAAACTGTTTGAAATGCACTGAAAGGAAAAAAAAGAAGGACAAGACAATACCTCTTCAAGACTCCTACTAGCGCAGAAGGTGATTCTTTTCCTGGCATAGTCTTCTATTGATCTGGAAATTGCTTCTAGCCATTCATCCCTTTCTGTGGCAGAACTGTTGGGGGCAAAAGAAGGTTCCATCAACCAGATGTCAGCTTTTCTTCTTTGCCTTTTTCTTACTTCTTTTCCTGCACCCATGGCAACAGATCCTACCACCCTCCAACAATACCAGTCAAAAGAAGCATCTCTTGACATTTTATGGGAACAAATAGTCAGAGTAGGCAATAGAGAACCTACGGCACTCTAGCAAATATCGTGGTTTTTTTTTCCCCTCAAATGTTCTATTTTATGTTAAATATAATAGCTTTTGAAGTCTCCTAAATTTGAAATTATTTCTGTTTAGTTTAAGGTCGACTCATACTATTAATGATTATGATTTTTATATAACCAAGGAGTTTCCTAAGACATACTCCTAGAATTTAAGTCTTCCAAGGAATCAAGTTTCAAATGCCAATTTTTAGCATAAACTACTAAATATCTTTAGAATATTAAACATTACTGAAAATATCTTAGATGGACAGTGGGGTAAAGAGAACATATTTTCAGTATCTTAAGACAGATGTTGAAGGAGTAGTTAATAAGGGAAATAGCCTGCAGCTGTTTTAGGGCTCCTCTACCTATTTAGCCCCCCAAGTCTTCTGTGTCTATGCCCAGCTCATCGGAAGATATCTTTAATTCAATTCTAGGTGGCAATAGGCTGAATAGGAGAAAGCAGGTTCAGAAAAGGGTATTTTTTTTCTGTATTTTTACAACCATGCCTCTCCCCAAAACCTCTGTGGTAACTCCAAATCACTGGCATGAGCACATTTAGGAAACTGTGGTTTAAATTTTGTTTTGCATATTCAAAACTGAGAGGCACACTTTAGGCATTCTAAATATATACATATACATATACATATAGCAAGAAAGAGAAAGAGAGAGAATGAGGGACTTTAATAGTCGATTTAAAACTCCACGATAATAAAATAAGATCCATCATACTGGGATTATGACTGTGTAAAAAAAAAGGGTCTGTATTTTTTAGAGAGGAATACTGAAATATGTAGGAGTAAAATGACCTGATATCTGCAATTTATTTTAAAATATGTTAGAAAGTTATAAAACAGGAAAATTGGTGGCAAAATCTTAATTTTTGCACCTGGGTGATTGAATATGCAGTTCACATTGCCTTATTCACTCTAATTTTAAGTCTACTTGAACTTTTAAATAATATTTCTAAAATAGAAAATACCATCATAAATAATGGTATATGTAGGCAACATGTTGCTATATTTTGAAGAACCTAGGTCATGTGGAGAAGATACTAGGGAGAAAAAAAAAAAAGAAGATACTAGCAATTACTCGCTTCCTCAAAAGAATCATTCTCTGGAATGTACCTCCCTATCAAATGGCTTGAGTGGCATTTAGAATATTCATTCCTATGGATAAGAGAAGGTGGAAATCCAGTTTCCAAATAAAATTTAAAAACTAGTATGTTTCTCAAATTTCCATTACATACAAAGAACAAAATAAACAACCCCTTTCTCTCTAAACCAAACAAAACCAGCTTAGTTACCTCTACTGTTCCAGCATTACTGCCAAAAGTAGGTACCATTTAATAGTTACTTTATGTCAGCCAACTGTGCCAAATGCATAGCAAATGTCATCATGTCTCACCCTCAGAGCTCCCCATGGAATATATACTGGATCATACATGCCCCCATGACAATATCACAGTCTACCACTGCCATTTACAGATAAGGAAACCGAGGATCAGCAATGTTAGATAATGTGCTTTATAGGCAGCAGGCCACCGAGTGATGAGCTGGTATTAGAGCCAAGTGTAGTTAAGGATTGGACCCTTCACCACCAGGTCACTGCCAGCCTCTGTTCGTGTTCTCTGAAGAACTACACTATGAGAACACATGCTTAGGCTTCCAAGCAAACATTCATAAAATATTACCATCTCCCCATCCCTCCCCTGCTCTTCACTGGAAGAAGTAACAGAAAGCAGAGAGGCAGATGGCAAATTTGAGAATTGATGTTGGATTCTTCTGGAGCCTTGGAAGCATGCGGAATGTGATTCGACTGTGCAAATCATGTCACATATGCTGTTCTTTCATTTAATCATTCCTGGCTCTCTCTTGTGTGGGGTTCTGCCAAGACAATGTTTACCAGCTCTTGATAACACATTTCTCACAGACCACACACATTTGCCTGCGGCATCCAGTGGAGACATTCTCGGTCTCCCTTTGCAACATGATTAGCAGAAGAATCAGCAGCATCTTCAGATTGAAAAACAGTTCAGCCAAGTATTCTTTTCTTTGTAGAGTGTGTACATTACCAGAAAGCAAATTTGTGTCAAACAAGAACCATGTTCCCATTGACCGAGATGTATTACCCTGGGGAATAGCCCTCCCATAGCAGGGATTTCTGACTGGACCTTGCCACACAATTTTCTACTTGTATTACTCCAAGGTTCAAAGGCCATATAACTTCAATTCACATGAGTAACATTCACTGGGAGCCTACTAAGTGCCAGAACTCAAGCCATGAACTGGGCACATAAAATACATGTCACTTTTAAGGGCTCACACCGAACTGAGGTGAAATAATAAATTAACATAGGATATAACAAATGTAAGGTAGACAAATAACACAAAAGTAGCAAAGTACCGAATTCGGACAACAGGAGGGCTTTGCAGAGGCGATGACAAAGTTAGGACTTGGAGAATTATAGGAGTTTGGCAGGGCACTCTCTGTCTCTCTGGGTACCCTCAATCGGTCTCCTAAGCTTAGGCCATCTCTAAACTGACCACGCCCAAATATACAGCTCTGGCCCAGGCTTCCTTCTGACATCCAGATCCTTATAGAAACAGCTCCTTTTTTTTTTTTTTTTTTTTGAGACAGAGTCTCACTCTGTTGCCTGGGCTAGACTGCCATGGCACTAGCCTAGCTCACAGCAACCTCAAACTCCTGGGCTCAAGGCATCCTCCTGCCTCAGCCTCCCGAGTAGCTGGGACTATGGGCATGCGCTATCATGCCCAGCTTATTTTTTCTATATATTTTTAGTTGGCCAGTTAATTTCTTTCTATTTTAAGTACAGACGGGGTCTCGCTCTTGCTCAGGCTGGTTTTGAACTCCTGACCTTGAGCGATCTACCCTCCTCAGCCTCCCAGTGCTAGGATTACAGGCGTGAGCCACCGTGCCTGGCCGAAACTACTCCTTGATGGCTGCATTTGGATGTTTCACAGGCACGTCAGCATGCACGTCTGAAACAAATCTGATTTCTCCCCCAGAGCTGCTCTACTCCCAGTGCTCCCTCCCACAGTGCGTGGCCCCACAACCCAGAACACCGTGCAAGCTGAAAGACTCACACCGAAGAACCTTTCCCTCTCATCCCCTACCTCTAATTAGCCACCTCCCTCAGTCTAGCTCCCAAGCCGTAGTCCACATAGCAGCCATATCTTTAAAAATGCCTATCTGATCACATCACACATCTCTCCCTTGTATAAATAAGACTTTCAGTGGCTTCTCACAGCTCTTAGGCTAAAGACAAAAATCCACAGGATGGTTCTACATAATCTATAACACCTGTCTCTTAGGCTTATTTTGGGTCTATCTCTCGCTCACTCATGAGCTCATGCCACGCTGGCCTTCCAGTTCTTGAAGGTGCCGTGCCCCTTTCCACCTCATGACCTTTGTACACATCGCTCCTGATGCCCAGGAGGTTCTTCCTTTCCTCTTTGTCTGGCTATCCAACTGCTACTTACCCTTCATGAGTCATATCCACAGCAGGTCTATAGGGAAGCTTTCCCCAACTGCCCTCTCTGCCCTCCCAGTCTAGCTCAAGGTCCTTTGCTTTACAGCCTCATAACACCTGGTACTTTTCCTGTGTCTCACTTAATCACAATAATACCTACTCGTGTTAATGTTGGCTAAGTATATGTCTTCCCCAGGGGAATGTAGGCTCAGTGAAGGAAGGACCTTTTTAATGCTCCACTGCGTGCCAATGCCTAGCACAATGCCTGGCCCAAGTAGAGGCTGCCTGTTCCATAATGAATGGAGGACAAATTCCAGGTGGAGGTATCGCCTGTGCAAGGTAGAAGGATGAGGAGTAGGCTGGCACACATGGAGAGTCACAGGCAGACCCGTGCTGATGGGACATGCAATGTGTTGGGGGCATGGGGAGAGTGAATGGAGACAAGTCCAGTGAGGCAGAGAAACCAGATTACAAGAGGCCTTCTTACCACCCCCCATTTTTTCTTTTTAAAATTTTATATCTCGGCCAGGCGTGGTGGCTCACGCCTGTAATCCTAGCACTCTGGGAGGCCGAGGCGGACGGATTGCTCGAGGTCAGGAGTTCGAAACCAGCCTGAGCAAGAGTGAGACCCCCGTCTCTACTAAAAAATAGAAACAAATTAATTGGCCAATTAAAAATATGTAGAAAAAATTAGCCGGGCATGGTGGCGCATGCCTGTAATCCCAGCTACTTGGGAGGCTGAAGCAGAAGGATCTCTTGAGTCCAGGAGTTTGAGGTTGCTGTGGGCTAGGCTGACACCACAGTACTCTAGCTAGGGCAACAGAATGAGACTCTGTCTAAAAAAAAAAAATTTATTTCTCTTTTAATCTTGCAGCCAAAACCTACCCCCTTTAAACCTGTGATACAGGATCTGCCTCACTATGGTGGAGGAATTCAGGACACCATGGCACAGTGGTGGCATTCAATATGTGTTATCTCCCTCTCCCTCGTGCCAGCTTAATCTGCCCTTGGAAATTTCTTTTTCCTTTATTGAGAACTTTCTATGATTTCTCCTGTATACCCCCACATTCAACCTATCAGTGATCCTATGGCTGTGCCTGATTCTGATCTCTTCTCACCACTCTAATCCAAGACACCATCATCCACAGCCATCCACCTGGTCTTCCAACTTCTGTTCTAGTGCCCTGATGGTCTGTCTTCTATAAAGCAGCCAGCGTGATCTTTTACAACTATAAATTAGACCCTATCAATTCTCAGCTTAAAACCCTTGGATGGTTTCCTATCACACTAAAAATCCAATGACCTTACTGTGGTCTAGGAGACCTCATAGGACCTGCCCTGCCACCCACCTTACCTCACGTTTAACCTGCCCTGGGACACTAGGCTCCACCTGCACTGGACTTCTTGCTGTTTCTTTAACATACTCAACTCTTTCCTGCTTCCTTCCTATGTGTTTGCTGTTCCCTCCACCCAGAATTTGCTTCTTTCTGGTATCTACTTCTTAGAGAGAACTTTCCTGATCTCCTCATTAAAATGGGCTACCCCATCACTCTCTGTGCGTTCAGTCTACTTTATTTTTCTTCATAACATGTAATATCTCAAATTATATTTTACCTGATGATTGTATATCCCCGCCCCCCTTCAGAACAAAGCCACTTAAGGTGAGGGACTTTGTACCCCCAGCTCCTGGGACAGGGTAGGTGCTCAATAAATATTTATTGAATGGATGATGGACAGTAGAGAGTCCCCTTCCCCAGCTGCTCCCCATGTGCCAGTCTCCAAACAGTGAATCTCTCCCATCACTAAAGTTACTCTGAGTCAGCAATGACTGCTGACAGTCATCAGTGCCTGTATCATGGAGCACCAGACTATTATCAAAAAGACAAACAGCAGAAGGGATCCATATACCATATTCAAAGAACAATATATAAAATGGTTTATATATGACCTTCCTGCCCACCCCTGAAATAAGGCACAACTATTCTCCACACAAGTGATTCTTATGAAAGCTGGTATTTATGAAAGCCAATTCTGCCCCTCTGTTATTGCGTGAGTCTCATTTATGAAAGGCACACATTCTGCTTTTCTAGCATCTTCTTGGCAAGACTGTGATTTCTCATCCTGTTCTAAAGTATCCTAGCATCTTGTGAAAAAAATACTTCCTTGAGATGGAGCTGTGAGATAGAAGTCAGTGTAAAACCGACAGAGAAAGGACTGTTTTTACCCTCTGTGGCTGACAGAGCAGAGCACATGTGGGGCCGTGACCATACAGGGAAAAACAAAGGAAGGCTAACTCCAGGGATAGCAAGTTGCATTTAAGGATAAATGAGGCTGGGTGCAGTGGCTCATGCCTGTAACCCTATCACTCTGGGAGGCTGAGGTGGGAGGATCGCTTGAACCTAGGAGTTTGAGGTTGCTGTGAGCTACGATGACACCACTGCACTCTAGCTAGAGTGATAGAGGAAGACTCTGTCTCAAAATTAAAAAAGAGTTTACAAATTAAAAAAAAAAAAAAAACAAAGGATAAATAAGAATAGTAAAGACTAAGTCCTAATCAGTTAGAAATTCTCCTTCAAAGTTACACCGATATAAACCTCTATCAGAGGCCGGGGGCGGTGGCTCATGCCTGTAATCCTAGCATTCTGGGAGGCTGAGGCCAGTGGATTGCTCAAGGTCAGAAGTTCGAAACCATCCTGAACAAGAGCAAGAACCCGTCTCTAGTATAAATAAAAAGAAATTAATTGGCCAACTAATATATATAGAAAAAATTAGCCGGACACAGTGGCGCATGCCTGTAGTCCCAGGTACTCGGGAGGCTGAGGCAGGAGGATTGCTTGAGCCCAGGAGTTTGAGGTTGTTGTGAGCTAGGCTGATGCCACGGCACTCACTCTAGCCTGGGCAACAAAGTGAGACTCTGTCTCAAAAAAAAAAAAAAAGCCTCTATCAGAGCTGTTCATTACACCTGTCTGGTACTGAGCTGGATAAACATGAACATCCAGTTATTTACCTAACAGGCAACCAAAGAAAAAAAGATTTACTATAATTTCTCAAATTATTTAATTTTGATTAATAAACTAGAATATTGTTCTTACCAAAGCCTATTTTTACATGTAAGTATAATTGAAAACTTGACCTTTCTATAGGCATTTTCTCTTTGGACCTTTGAAAATAACTTTCTTGATTTAAAGAACCAAGCTCAAGTACTTGCCAGAAGCCTGATATACATGGACTTGATATTCTTCGAACTTTTGTTCAAAGTCCCCTATCCCTCTAAGAAAAAAAAAGTCACAGTGCCAAGTGATCAAGAGTTTACTTTCATTCATCAAACACTGATATCTGGGGGATGCTTCAGGTACCCCAGGAATTTTGCTTGCCCTGACGGGTAGTTGGGAAGCATTTGACAAACCCTGAACACAGGCATTTGTCTTCTGTCATCCAGTATGTCAGGTAGCAGTGGCCATTTCATTTTAGAGGAGTAACATACCCCAAAGAGGATTTCTGTGGGGAAGTCAGACATTTGGTTTGAGCCCTTGACATTCACAGACACAGGCAGAATTATAGTGGCTGTCAGATTCAGCTACGTTCAAATTACAGCTCCACTGCTTACTACCTGTGTAACTTTAGATGTGCTGTTTAACTAACCTCTACGAACCTCTCCATTTTTCTCACCCAGAAGATAGAGATAATACCCAATCCACAAGTTATCATGGAACTTAAAAGAGAAAATAAATATAAAACACTGAGTACTGTGCCTGATGCAGAGTAACAAATGATTCCAACTACTACTCTGCTACTAAGATCCTAGTTGATTTTAGTGCTATGGACCCAGCTAGAGGCAGACTGCCTGGGTTCAAATCCTGGCTCTGCTATTTAATAGCTGGGTCACTTTTTTCACCATAAAATGGGTATAATACTAGTAACATGCCTTAAAACGTTGCTGTGAAGATTTAATGAATTAATATACATAAAGTATTTAGGATAATATCTGGCACACAGAAAATATTATAACACTATTTGGTACTATTTTTTATTATATCAAAGGTTAAATTTGAGAAGAGCCACACAGACTCACTATCTATATCCTGCAGAGGAACATACTATCACTATTGGTGTCTCCCCCTTCAACAGTCACTTCCTCCCAAATATCTACTTCTGACACTCAGCCAATAATTCAATAATGTATATGTATGAGTCATACAGCTTTCCTTGGCGTTTGAATTGCATTATGGTAATATATTCTGATTTACACGAAGGTCATTGCAGGTTCCTGTCTGAGGTAAGGTTGTATCATAAATAACAATGGATAGGCCAGGCATGGTGGCTCACACCTGTAGTCCCAGGCACTCGGGAGGCTGAGGCAGGAGGATTGCTTGAACCCAGGACTTTGAGGTTGTTGTGAGCTACGCTGATGCCATGTCACTCTAGCCTGGGCAACCAAGCAAGACTCTGTCTCAAAAAAAGAAAAAAAAAAAACCCCAAAACCAAAAAACAATGGATTTAAAAACAAAAGACTTAATTTTAATTTCTATCCCAGCTTTGCCAGCTATGCATTTTTAAGAGAGCAACCCAATTTTTCTGCAACTTAGTTTCCTCATTTTTAGTATGAGATGACACCTACCTCAAAGGTCTGTTACGACCTTTAAATGAGCTGTGAAAACTTCCACGTAAACTACAAAGCGCTAGTTGTTTTTTAAAACAATTTGAAATCTTCACTTAAAAAAATGATCAGCAAAGCACTTTCACCATTACTATTCTATTCAGAGGAACATTTTTACCTTTGTGCTGCCAGTACCCTATTGGTAAACCCAGAGCCACCTGCATGGTATTGGAAAAGAAAAGAAGGAAGAAACACAAAGTCTAATAGTTAACCTACATGTAAAAAGGGCTGGTGATATCTGATCCAGTTCTACTGACAAAAATTCATCTACACAAATTTTTGAAAGTTTACCTGGCTGAGAGAATGAAGGAACGCTCTACACTTTCAATCTTTAATTCATTCTGATATGCTTCTTGGGTAGGTTTTCTAACCTGGAAGAAAGCATAACAATTTGAGCAAACTTATCCTATGGAAAATCCTAACTCTGAACTGCAGTTGAATTTGCTGAATGCTCCTAACAGCTGACATCTACAACCAACCTTCCTGTCCAGCTTTATCTACTACTATTCTCCATCTATGCTCCAGGGGAACTTAAATATCCACACACAGGCCCAGCTTTCCCACCTCCAGGCTTTTACTCACGATATTTCCTTTACCCGGAATGCCTTTGCCTAAAATGTCAGCATAGCCAAATGTCATGTATAATCTAAGGCCCGCTGGCTCTTCCTCTAAAAGTCTAAAACGACCTCCAGGATTCTCCCTCTTTCCTTGTTGCCTATCAAAAGCTGCAAGCCAATCCCTCAACCATGACCATCAAAAGCTGCACGTTCTTCTTTTTCTGAACTCCCAAACACTTTAACTGTGCCTTTGTAGTGATATTTATTATTGTCTACTTTATAGGTATTTATGTGTAGTGTGTTATCTTCCCAACTAACTAGCTGCTAAGTCTAGCAGTGGTGGGGGTTGGGGTTGAGGGGGGGGAGAAGTGTTGAGGTGGGGCAGAGAGAAAAAGAATCAACCCATCTTCCTATTTTCCACCAAGCCTATTATCATGTTTTATTTATAATTGTTCTCAATAAATATCTTATGAATAAATTAATGCATGAGTGAACAAATGACGACATGAAAGCATGGCAGTAACATATGGAGACAGAAAAGTTAAAGATGTGAGAAAGATGATTATCTGTGGGATTTTTCTCAAATACATAACTATATATATTTGAATAAAAAAAAAAAACTTCTAACAGATACACAGACCTTCATTCCGGCCAATGAGAGCATGTTGTTCAGTTTATACATCCCGGACTGCACCGGTGTTGTGTACAGCAAGGCATCATTAAACTGCAAGTAGAAACATTTCACAGTAAGTAAAGAAACAAAGTAAAAAAATGAATTTCAGCTACAAAGGTATTGATAAGATACAGAAATAAAGGAAAAATAATATTTCTTCACTAACAGCTCTCTGAATAAGATACTTATATCCAGCTAGACACACTATAACCACCTAGAATGTTATATTAGAATATTATTAAAAAGGCAATTTCTGAAAAATCTGCTTCCTTTCTAAGTTCTGTATCAGATTTAATGTTTTGTGAATTCTAAATCCCATTAAGGTATTACAGTCAGCCTAAATAAATGATTAAAACAATTCTTCCTGAGTTAGGAATGAAATAAACTACATTCCAAAGGAAATAATCTTCTGATTATGCATCACAACAGACTTGAAATATGCAATACAGCCAAACATGCCACTAAAACTGATTTTTGAATGTGTTAAGCTTATCTGCTATGGATAAATGTCTCCTTTCATAAAACAAGTATCCCTGCCTCGAACACATCAGAACTTCCTCTTACCAGGAAAAACATTCGGGGCTGCATCACTTTCCGAGATAACTTCATCAGAGTTCCTTCTTTGAGAAAAACCTATTCATCCAAACAAACATCTATTTAGTCCTACCATCATAACAAAACAACTAAGCATATAAGCTCTTTTTTTTTTTTTTTTTTTTTTTTTGAGACAGAGTCTCACTCTGTTGCCCAGGCTACAGTGAGTGCCGTTGCACCAGCCTAGCTCACAGCAACCTCAAACTCCTGGGCTCAAGCAATCCTGCTGCCTCAGCCTCCCAAGTAGCTGGGACTACAGGCATGCGCCACCATGCCCGGCTCACTTTTTCTATATATATTAGTTGGCCAATTAATTTCTTTCTATTTATAGTAGAGACGGGTCTCTCCCTTGCTCAGGCTGGTTTCGAACTGCTGACCTTGAGCAATCTGCCCACCTCAGCCTCCCAGAGTGCTAGGATTACAGGAGTGAGCCACCACGCCCGGCCCACATATAAGCTCTTTATCAACTTTCTTTCCTCAGAAACTTTTTTGTGTAGGGCCATGGAGACATAATTTCCTTGTGATTTTTTACAGTCATGGTTAATTTTAAATCCTATAAGCCATTTAGGAATTGGATGAGCAAGCAGAGTTACATAAATCCAATATTGGCCCCAGGGATACTGTGTGGAGAGACGTGTAATTGACTGAGTGCACACTTGATCCTGAAGCACATCCAACATCCTGACAACTGCATTTTGCAATTTTCCTGAATTCATTCCCTAGGCCGCTTTTGTGCTTTATGAAGAGCATCAAAATACCAATTTTCTCCTTCCCTTCATAATCCTCTCATCTATTAAAAATTTTAAATGAAATTGTCTTCAAAGCCGTGTGAGCCCAGCTGGTATTACATACTAAAATGATTCCATTAAATTAGATCATTAAATCATCCCATTAAATTAGACCACTCTGTGGTGTCCCTTGCTGTTCTCCTAATTGAATTGGACTTATATCATGAATGGATTTACTCCTAATTAAATTGTCACAGTGACTTATATCATGAAAGTTTTGAATGGATACAGTGATTGAGTTTGGATCAATGAGAGTGACGATAACCTATTTTCATAACTGAAATGAAAAACAGCTACAAATGGTGCCTAAATGCATTGTATTAAATTTGCAAAAGGCAGTCTAAAACACTCACCCGTCCAGGCTGCACTATTTCATGGTGTCCACTTAAGCTGTACTGAATTTGCATAAGTTTCTGAAAGTTGTCCTACAGAAAAACAATGTAGAGCATGTGAAGTCCCAAGCTTTCAAGTTCAAGAGTATATCAATCACTGATATCAAGATACTTACTCCTTGCTTCATGGTGTCATTGGCATGGTTGGCTACCTCTATGACAACAGCAAGGGCATCTAAAATGTGTAGGAACAGAAAGTACATTTGGTCAAACCAGTGAGACAAATGGTTTGCAGCATTTAGCAATTCCAGGTGACAAATTAGCTAGTTCACAGCAACCAACCTCAGGAAGAGCTCACTATACCATGAGGAGGCAGAAATATGAGGTTTGAAGAAGGCGAAATCAAGGAAAAACCAGGAAAAACAATACTTATGAAAAAATGAGCCAAAGAAAAACATTGTAGACAATGTCAACCAACAGCATGAATCAGGGTTATTTTGTGCTGGGATTTGATTGTCCTGTTACAGTTTACAAGGATAAGGATAGGATTTCACCTGGAAGAGAAGGACTATAAACTATATCAGGAGAGAATGATTGTGAGGGAAAAGGATCCTGATATAGGAAACAAGAACTGTAAGAAATGACTATTTAAGAGGGGCCCACTCTGGGAGGCAGAGGTGGGCGGATTGCTCGAGGTCAGGAGTTCGAAACCAGCCTGAGCAAGAGTGAGACCCCAGTCTCTACTATGAATAGAAAGAAATTAATTGGCCAACTAATATATATAGAAAAAATTAGCTGGGCATGGTGACGCATGCCTGTAGTCCCAGCTACTTGGGAGGCTGAGGCAGGAGGATTGCTTGAACCCAGGAGTTTGAGGTTGCTGTGAGCTAGGCTGACGCCATGGCACTTACTCCAGCCTGGGCAATAAAGTGAGACCCTGTCTCAAAAAAAAAAAAAAAAGTTAAAAAATAAAAAAGAGGGGCAGGGCTCAGCCTCCTTCTCTTAGTCTAATTCCAGGAAGTGTGAATTAGAAATGGGAGAAATGCCACATGGAGGCATACTAGACCTTAGGAAATTGCGTGTGTCATTTTGTGAGCTTGGTTATTTAGCTTCACAGGACTATCTGTGTTTTAGTCTTCTTAGTAACCCTTTGCCTTTAGCAAAATGTTTTTGAATGCTCTAGCCTGGGCATCTTTGTAACTACATATAAAGGAAAAAGTCCGCGTTTTGTCTGCTTTAGGGCTACAGTTATTCTCAACCCCAAGCAGTAGTGCTCCCCTAGGGACACGTGTAAAGACAATTTTTGGTTGTCAGAATGACTGGGAAGACCAATTGGCCTTTAGTGGGCAGGAGGCAGGTATGCTAATCACCATGCAATGCTCATTAGAAACCCACACAAAGAAGATTATCCTGTACAATCTGAGAGTAGTATGCTCATAGAGAGAAACTGGTACAGTCTTAAAGAGTGAAGCATGGCCCCCCCTCCCTGAGGCTGTTGTGGCAGTGACAGTGGTCACTGATGAAATGACTATTAAAAAACAAAAGTTCAGTGTCTGAAAAGGGGTTGAGATATTTTGGTCTGACTACTGTAGCCTACCAAGAGATTCTCTTTCTAGTACCAACTGTGGAGGTTTCTGTATTTTTTAAGAGTGTGTTATTATCACTATTATAAAGGAAAGCAGTATTTCCTTACATAGAGACACCAACTATATATGAGAATTCACTGCACCTGATACTCTCTTCACAGCAGATATTCAAGAATTACCTTGGACACATTCCTTGCTTCCTGGCCTGCTAGAATTCCCTGTGGGCAGGGTAGATAAGCCTTAGGATTTAATGAACGGACGAATGACAAAGCTGCTACCTGGCCTTGAAGCTGAGTTGTCCAATTGGTCCAGCAAATCTACTTTCCCCATTGCATCTCTTTAAGAGGCCCCATGACTCTATTCCTTTAACTCTTCTGCTTACCTTTTAAAGGTATATTCTCTCACTTTCTCTCACCCTAGGGTGGGGCGTTCACATCTGTAGCTGCTCACCGTGATTGACCTCTGGCCATACACTGGCCCTCACTATTCATTGCTTATTCTAATCTGTGTCTTTGCTAAATTATGTAGTTTCCTTTAAATAATCTCCTTGAACTCTGGCCCCCTATTTGTTTTATCTGTAAAATGGAGCTAATAACTCACTTTCCTTGAAGGCAGGAGCCCGGGACCCCAGATCGATGTTTTCTTTGTATTCGCTAAATTCTGTATATAATTTTTATCCTCGTGAGACAGGCTCTGGTCTGGAATGCCTACTCTTGCTCTTGCCCACCCTCTCCACTCCTACTTTTCTCCGGCAAAGCTTCCCTGCCCCTTCAATCTCCAACCTTTCTTCCTGTTCAGAATGATTCTGTCCTGAGCAGTGCAGCCTTACTTTGAAGCCATCTGCTTTGTTCTTTACTTGATGGATATTATAAACTTTTTCACTGAGTAGAGTACATGTTCACTGAAGAAAAGAAACATATCATATCCCTCACCACAATCTTTTCCTTTAATAAAGCATCTTTAAAAGCATAACACTTGCAAATAAAAGAAGTTAGAGAAGGGGAAGTAAATGATTAAGAGAATGAATAAAAATCTCTACAAAATGGACCAGGCGCGGTAGCTCACGCCGGTCATCCTAGCACTCTGGGAGGCTGAGGTGGGTGGATTGCTCGAGGTCAGGAGTTCGAAACCAGCCTGAGCAAGACCAAGACCCCATCTCTACTATAAATAGAGAGATATTAATTGGCCAACTAATATATATAGAAAAAAATAGCCGGGCATGGTAGCACATGCCTGTAGTCCCAGCTACTTGGGAGGCTGAGGCAGGAGGATTGCTTGAGCCCAGGAGTTTGAGGTTGCTGTGAGCTAGGCTGACGCTACGGCACTCACTCTAGCCTGGGCAACAAAGTGAGACACTGTCAAAAAAAAAAAAGAAAAATCTCTACAAAATGGGTTAAAAACTTGTTCAACTTTTTACTCTGAAATTGTAAAGGATGCACAAGCATGTAATCAAAATTCATTAAATGAATGGGTGGACATGGACTTGTTTAATGTGTTTCTGCAGATTAGAACCAGGGGTATACCTATGACATTTGAATGAGGTAGTTTGGGGATAAATAGAAAGAAACACCTGAACAGAATTAATCTCTGTGTGAGAGAGAGACATAGATAATGAGAGACACAGATAGAGAGATACACACAGAAACTCCAATGGCCCCACGAATATCAAAAGAGTCCCTTGTATAATAATGGACTGTTTCCGTTAGGGGTGAGGGTGGAAGGGTGGTAAGGCCAGCGCCTAATGTTAAACAGTCCCAGAATAATATACTTTATTAGACCTTATCCCTGATTTGTAGTTTGGTCACTTCAAGGACTCATGATTTGAAAGCTTAAAACCACCTTGCAGATCACCTGGTTCAGTCCCTGTTTTTACGAGATGGAGAAAGGGATATCTAGAGACATCAAACATGCCACAGGTAGAGCGTGACCAAGCACAGGAGGGCAAAGCTTCCCGACCCTTGGCCATGCCCGGTCCACGCTCACAGGAGGCTGGCTCTCATGAGGGCTTGCTGTGTGCCTCTTTTGTTCCTTTGTCTTACCTGCCTCCAGCACCACTTTACTACTTTATCTGGTTCTATTTTAAATCTGTCCAAAATAGAGTTTTAAAAAAGGCTTCAAGTCTTATGAGTATAGTTTTGTATATGGGTTTTGTGATCAGTATGTTTTTACTTCCTAGATCTAAATAAACATAATATAAAAACCTCCGTAACATGAGAACACAAAAGTTATTTACCTTGAGTGTCTCTGTAATCTCCAGCATCTTCTTTGAGATTCTTCAAATAATCTAGAAAAGAAAAAAAATTATAGTATTTAAGCACAATAAAGCGATGAGCCTAAAACACTTATCTTTCCTTTTGAATAGTTGTCAGTCTTGTTGGTTAATACATACGTTAGTTAAATTGTACTAATTTTCTAAAAATGTAAAAGAATAAAGCCCTGAGACCAATCTGAAATCAGATGTAGAATGTAGAATCAGAGCTGGAAAGAGCCTCAGAGATAACACTGGTTATTTTAGAGATGAGGAATCAGATTACTGAGCAAAGAGTCTCACCCAAGTCAAATGACCTCTCTGTGGCAGAGCCAACATGAGAACCCAGGTCTCCTGATGCCAGTTCACCTCCTTCACCCCAACACACAGGAACTACCTTATTCTTAAGGTCCGATGTATGTGTAGTATAAAATTCTAAGGTATTAATAAATTCAGGCGGGCGAGGTGGCTCACGCCTGTAATCCTAGCACTCTGGGAGGCCGAGGCGGGGCGGATCACTCAAAGTCAGGAGTTCAAAGCCAGCCTGAGCAAGAGCGAGACCTCGTCTCTACTAAAAAATAGAAAGAAATTAATTGGTCAACTAAAAATATATAGAAAAAATTAGCCAGGCACGGTGGCGCATGCCTGTAGTCCCAGCTACTAGGGAGGCTGAGGCAGGAGGATTGCCTGAGCCCAGGAGTTTGAGGTTGCTGTGAGCTAGGCTGACGCCACGGCACTCTAGCCCGGGCAACAGAGTGAGACTCTGTCTCAAAAATAAATAAATAAATAAATTCAATGCCTAAAGTACTAAAGTACTCCTGCATTTGTCAATCTAAGAGTCTAATAACACCCAGGACGCCAAAGGAATTCAATACACCTATCTAAACAAATGGTTTCAAATAGGGATGAATTTGCCTACATTTGGCAATGTCTAGAGACAGTTGTGTTTATGACAATACAGTATCACCCTATAATACAGCCCCTCGACAAAGAATTATCTGACCTAAAATGTCAATAGGACTGAGACTGAGAAACTCTGGTCTAGATGAAGATGGTCTGTAAATAAGCAATGTGCTACATAGTAGTTCCTAAAAACAGAAAAAACCTGAGGCAATAGGCTTTTTTTTTTTTTGAGACAGAGTCTCACTTTATTGCCCAGGCTAGAGTGAGTGCCATGGCGTCAGCCTAGCTCACAGCAACCTCAAACTCCTGGGCTCAAGCAATCCTCCTGCCTCAGCCTCCCAAGTAGCTGGGACTACAGGCATGTGCCACCATGCCCGGCTAATTTTTTCTATATATATTAGTTGGCCAATTAATTT